>JARBWK010000939.1:0-22876 GCA_030556195.1 Anolis apletophallus
TTGTAGTTCACCTATATCCAGAGAGCACTGTGGAGGGGAGGGAGGAAGACGTGGGGCGAGTCTGCGCAGTAGTGCCCGCACGGGTCACGTCTTCCTCCCTCCCCCCTCCCGCAGAAGCGGCAGCGTGAGCAAAACGAGGCAAAGCGAGCAGAGCGCGGCTGGGAAGAAGGGAGCCCGAGTGGAGAAGAAAAAGTGTTCGGCAGGAGGGGGAAGAAAGGGTATTGGATTTCCCACGGCACACCTGATGATCGCTCACGGCACACTAGTGTGCCACGGCACACTGGTTGGGAAACACTGACCTGGAGAACTGATTATTTCTATACTATATATAAAATGTTGGACTCTTTTAATTTCCCCTCATCCGTCAGTCTCTGGTCAGGAACAAAGGAGTTTTTTTTCATACTAAAGTAAACCTGGAGTCCCTTTTTAAGGAAGAGTCAACAAAGTTAACAATGAAAGGAAACCTAATGAAAATGGACAAGAGATGTGAGTGTGTGAGTAAAATTCCCTTGCTAACTTTCAACCAAGGATTATGTTCTGTTTTTGCTGCATTCTGCAGGCTGGGGGGAGAGAACAGGCCTCATCCCTGAGACCTTGATGACCCAAGACTCAGGGAAAAGTAACTGAATGCCCCCAATAAGAGTTATCTAATCAGCTTCAAGTATCTACATCAGGGATGGGCAAAATATGGCCCCCGGGCCGGATCCAGCCCAGCAGCCGATGCTGTCCAGCCCTTGGCTCCCTCAAGGCTTCGTTGTGAAGAGAGGGAGACGAACTCCCATTGGGGTGGCTGCAAACATGAAGAAGCAGGCACGCAGGCAAGCAGAAGGGAAGGGAGGGGAAAGAAGGGGAGGTGGCCAGGAGCAAGAGCATGCCTTTGCCCTTCTCCTCCTCCTCCTCCCTTCACTTCCTCCCCATGCACTCCCCCCTCCCTCTTGCCTCGGCGCTCTTTCCCTTCTTCTGTCTTCCCTTTCCTGTCTTCCTGTTTCCTTCCCTCCCTTCCTCTCTCTTTCCCCCTTTAATTCCTTCCCCCTTCCACCACCTGAACGGAAGAGGGCAGGAGAGCGAGTGCAACTCCCAAACTCAAGGTCAATGCCCAGTGAACCCTTTCAGTACTTCCTGTTGGTCTCATGAAAGTTCAGTGTGCCAAGTTTGGTTCAAGATGGCTAAATGGCCATCTGTGAGGAAAGCTCTGATTGTGTTTTTCCCTTATGGCAGAAGGAGGTTGGACTGGATGGCCCTTGGAGGTTTCCTCCTGTTCTAGGAACCCACTGTAACTATTATTATTATTATTATTATTATCAGAGGCTGAATGGCCATCTGTGAGTAATGCTCTGATTGTGTTTTTCCCTTATGGCAGAAGGACGTTGGACTGGATGGCCCTTGGAGGTCTCCTCCTACTCTAGGAACCTGTTGTTGTTGTTGTTGTTATTAGCAGAGGCTGAATGAATATTATCATCATCATTATTATAATAGTGCTCTCACTGAAATAAATTTCCAAATATTTTGCTTTTATGGCTCTCTGAGTCAAAAAGGTTCCTGACTCCTGATATAATGAATCACAAATTATGCAAATGTTCACATTTTGTTAACCATTGTTTTGTAAAATTTTAGTGAATGCATGTCATTTTTCCTATGACAACCTCTTTTTTCATTGCTCATAACATATACTCTTATCAGTCTTATTAATATATCAAAAACGCAATGTAGTGCCTTTTTATTATTATTATTAAAGAAATTCAATTGATATTATGTAGAATGTAGTTCAGCCTTTAGGTGCGGCCCTCCATAATATTTTTTGGCTCTCGTGTGGCCCCTTGGAAAAAATAATTGCCCACCCCTGGGCACATGAAACAGCTGCCTCTCCCACCTATTGCTCTGAATGCCAGTGGGGTCCTTGACATCACCCAGTCTGTACCTTGTGCTTGCAGTGAAGGAAGGTGGCCCACTCATCTGCCTGGACACCTGCAGTCAAAGAAAGGCAAATCACAAGATGTACAAAAACCTCATCATCACCCACTACCACCACATGGTACTGCAGCCCAAAAGTGTTTCCTCAGAACCATAGGCAAACCGAAAGACAAAAAGCACTGTTTTTTCAGAGGTCTGTGGTTTGGCTGCACTGACTCAGTGATAGACTAGGCTCTCTGCATACTTATTTGTATGCTTATTTTGGTTTCTGCTGAAGACATCAGTGCTGAGCTCCAATATTTACATCCTGAGGCCACTGCCAAAGCCCAAATTTAGCCCCACATACAGTTTTTGCTGTAGACTTTATCAACCCACTCCTCTCTGTCTGTAATAGAGTACTCTCTCTCCCTCATTACAAATATGGTGGACAATAACATTAAACCTCCTATAAAATCTAACATCTCACAATTCCAAGAAAGCTCCAACAATATAAAATGCACAAAAGCCACCCTTGTATGTAACCATAAAAAAGATGAGTAAGAAGAACAAGGACAGCTGTTTGATTTCAGTTAAAACGTCTTTCTGGTCCTATTCTAAAATGCAATGAGAAGGCAGGGAAGAAATAAGAAATCATGGTTTTACTTTATTTATTTATTTATTTATTTTTCACTTTTCTATATCACTCCTCCCTGCAGGCTCGGGGCGGTTTACATAAAACAATAAAATACACATAAAACAGTTTGGATATGTAAAAACACAAGGGTATGGACAGGATTATCAGGAGGTACTGTACCTAGATTAAAAGCCTGCCTAAAGAGGAACGTCTTGCAGGCCCTCTGGAAGGGGGTCAACTCTGTGATAGCGCGAGTTCCGTCTGGTAACTCATTCCATAGAGTTATGTTTGGCTCCCAGCAGTCCTAAATCTGCCACCCTCCAGATGCTTGGAAGGAGGTGGCTATACTACGTAATAGCAAAACACAACAAAAAGGTGCCTGAAAATAGTAGTAGCTAATATATTCTATAGTATACAACAAATGAGAATTCAGGTAAGTACCTACAACACAAATGATATTGGCGCACATATAAGTAAGCAGTAGTATAACAGGTAGGTACCTCATATCCAAAATACAAATTAAATCATCAGGTAAGTACCCCATATCACAGTATTTGTGGCTTACATGCAAGTAAGCAAGGCGCATAATCCTGGAGGAGCGTTCCTCAGTCCATGAGGTACTTACCTGATGATTTAATTTGTATTTTGGATATGAGGTACCTACCTGTTATACTACTGCTTACTTATACTTACCTGAATTCTCATTTGTTGTATACTATTATTGCGCCAGCATAATTAACCTTATTACTATAGAATATATTAGCTACTACTATTTTCTGGCACCCTTTTGTTGTGTTTTACCCTCCAGATGCTGGACGCTACAACTTTCATCATCCCTGAATATTGAGCATTATGACTGGAACTGATGGGAGTTATGATCCAAATGTGGCATATTGTTAGAAAAGGCATCTCCCCCACTCCATATACTGAACCAAAGAGTCTCGGTTATTTCCAGAATTAGTTCTCAAGCATCATTGCACCGACATGATTTTCTCACCATCCTGCAACATCTAATACAAGCCCAACCATCACCCCTTACCGCTTTCTCCCGTAGCTGCTCGCCTCCTCTCCTCCAATGTGGGAACATGCACCAGCTGCAGGATGAGGGGGCGGCGTGTGACAACACCAGAGCCCCGTGGCAAGAAGTCCCGGCCTACGATGCTCTCCAGCACCGAACTCTTCCCACTGCTCTGTGGAGAGAGGCAGTGTTAGCGGCAGGGTGAGGATAAAGGGTAGTGGGGTGAATCCATGCTTTATTTCTCCTATAAACAAGACCACCAAAATCAACCAGACGTCAGGCAGATGGGAGATTGTAAGAACTGTAGTTCAATACTTCTAGAGCCTGGCCAGGAAAGGCTGATGAAGAAAACCCCTCCTTGTGTTTAGGTTGAGGCACAGCCTGCACAACCTGTTGCCCTCCAGGTGTTTTAGACTTCAGCTCCCAGAAGCCCTAGTCAGACAAGCAGAGTCCAAAACCCCTGGGAGGGCTGCAGGTTGAATAGGCCTGGCTAAGGATTTACTCATAGCATGTTAGAAGGATATGCACCCTTCTAACAAGTTTATAAGAGATCAAGGCAGCAGCCACCCCTGCTGTTTATCATCTTGTGCCTAAAGATATGTTGCCTGATAATTTGGAGGTTGAAATAAGCTATCATCTTCTCTTCGCATACTCACGAGGCGTTCACAGTGATGGTATTGGAAAAGGTCCATCCCCAACCCCACTCTAACATCAAACGCTTACTCCTACAACTCGAAAATAAATGGATAGTAAATCTACAATGCGAGGCACCTCAGGGGTTAAACGACAGACTTGCTATTAATGAATTACTCATTTAATTAAAACACCTGGTTACCCCTGTATTTAACTGAGGTCCTCCCATGCTACTGTGCTCTTAGCAGATATCGTCAGCATTTGCGGTGCTCCTGTTGCTTCATGCTATGGTATGACGTTTTTCCTCCCCCTCTATTAGATGCTTTGATGTATTTTCTCCAAATGACCGTGGCTGTTTCCATGCGGAAGCGCTTCTCTATGTTATGATTGTATATGCTTCTGATTGTATTATTTTGCTGACACTCTAGTGTGTTCTGGTTGCGAGACGCTCGCGAGACTTTGCTATGCAGGCCACGCCCCGGTCCTGAGGAAGCCCTTCGGGGAGAAACGAAGGTGTGCAATACACTATTGGTTCGTTGACCACTGGACGGCCTCCCAAAATTAATGTGTAGATGGACTATAGGGACATCATAGACCCGAGCATTTGATTATTTTGAATATTTTCATAATTTGGGACGGCGTCTGGGACTGTGTCCTTCTTTGATGACGCAATGAACTTTCCTCCGCCCACACCAGGAGTCTCCACTCACTTGCATGTGAGCCAGCTGCCCGTAACTGCATAAGCAAATATATGTGTGGTACTTACCCAAAGAATGTGTTGATGCTTTTTGTACTTGTATTGCTGCGAATGAGATACTTAGACTAGAGAGACTTATACTACAATATATTATTGTTATTATTCACTGGATATTTTTCTCGCTCCTTTTGTTTACTCTGTTTATCATCTTGTGCCCAAAGATATGTTGCCTGATAATTTGGAGGTTGAAATAAGCTATCATCTTTTCATAGCAGTAAGCCCTGTACATTGGTCTAGCATTTCATGATGCTTTTTAAAATCCATCTGGGATTTATAACCAATTTATTTCAATGGCTGACTCCATAGAACTGTAGAGTTGAAAGAGCCCTGAAGGGCTATTTGGTTCAATTTCATTTTTAGAATCAAAAAGTTGGAAGAGACTACAAGGGCCATCTAGTCCAACCCTCTGCCATACAGGAAAAGCACAATCAACGTATTCCTGGCAGATGGCCATCCAACCTCTGTTTAAAAGATTCCAAGGAAGGAGCTTCCACCACACTCCAAGGCAGAGAGTTCCACTGCTGAATAGCTCTTCCAGTTAGGAAGTTTTTCCTAATGTTCCTTTCTGGTAATTTGGGACTAGATGGCCCATGTGGTCTCTTCCAACTCAATGATTCTAAGAATTGGTTGGACTGAATGCCCTTATTCGCAGATACATCACACAGTCCTAGACACCTGGGAAGTGTCCAATGTGTGATCCAGGACAACAGCCAGCAGAGTGATCTTGTCTGCTGTGGACTAAAATTCTTGTGTTTCAAGTAATAAGTATAATTATAATGTGGTTCACCCACTCACTCTCCCAAATTGCAGGAAAATTGCTTTGAAAGTTCACATGAAAATAGACTTGTTGGAGTCAGCCATTGAAATGAATTGGTTATAAGTCCTGGATGGATAAAAAAAAGCATCATGAAATGCTTGACCAATATACAGGGCTCACGCTATGAGAAGATGACTGAACCTCCAGGATGTCAGGC
The DNA here is from genome assembly GCA_030556195.1 of Anolis apletophallus. Taxonomy (NCBI): domain Eukaryota; kingdom Metazoa; phylum Chordata; class Lepidosauria; order Squamata; family Anolidae; genus Anolis; species Anolis apletophallus. Next base: position 5,907 of record JARBWK010000939.1, read on the forward strand.
AGCATGTCTTTGGGCACAAGATGATGAACAGCAGGGATGGCGGCTGCCTTGATGACCTCTTATAGATTTATAGAGTGTGTCTGCCCACTGTTAAAGATAGGATGCAATGAGTGAATCCTTAGGCAGGCCTCTTCAACCTGCAACCCTCCAGGTGTGTGGGACTCAGACTCTCAGAAGTCTTTGCCAGCGTGTCAAATGGCCAGGGATTCTGGGAGCTGAAGTCCAAAACACGTGGGTTAAGGCAGTCTCTGTCTTAACCTATACTTTGTGCCTTTCCTGCATGGCAGGGGGGTGGATTACATGGCCAGAGTGAAGACAGACGGGGGCGGAGGACAGTTCCATCTTGTCTCCTGCCTATATCATCAGTTGGGAGCCCACCCCGGCACCAACTGCTGCGCTGGCCAGAGTGAAGAGGGAGGGGGGCAGAAGACTGTTCCATCTTGTCTCCGGTGCTTTACTAATAATATATAATATAATATATATTGTACATACAGTACATATAATTTTTATAATATTATAATGTAATACAATATAATAATAATACATTATAATTATATATTTTATATCACATGTAATATTACTAATAATATTACAATGTAATGGCATAGTGCAATATAGTAATATATAATATATTGTATGCATATATATCTTGCAAGCTGCTCTGAGTCCACTTCGGGATGAGAAGGGCGACATATAAATGTTGTAAATAAATAAATAAATAAGATGGCCCATGTGGTCTCTTCCAACTCTGTTATTCTAGACATCCCTGCACGGAATATATTCTATAAATCCCTACACCAGGCCTGGGCAAACTTCGGCCCGCCAGGTGTTTTGGACTACAACTCCCACAATTCCTAACAGCCTACCGGCTGTTAGGAATTGTGGGAGTTGTAGTCCAAAACACCTGGAGGGCCGAAGTTTGCCCAGGCCTGCCCTACATGGTTCCGGCCCAGTTCACCTGTCCAAACGTGTTCTCCCCGATGAACCATCAAGGACACTGAGATCTTCCGGAGAGGCCCTGCTGTCGGTCCCGCCACCTTCGCAAGCGCGTTTGGTGGGAACAAGAGATGGGGCCTTCTCTGTGGTGGCCCCTCGGCTATGGAACTCTCTCCCGATCAGATCTGGCCCCTCCCTCCTGTCCTAGTAAAATCCTGTCTTTGGAAGGAAGCATTCCCAGAATAAGGTCCGAGACGGTTTTTAGACGAAAGTTAATGACCACACATATGGATTGAGTTGAATGTGATTTTTATCTGGCGATTTGGCTGTAACGTATTTTATTTATATCGGGTTTTTTAAATCTATATGTATTTTAACTGAGTATTGTTATATGTTTTTAATTTGTGTCAATTGCATTGAATTCTTGCTGTAAGGCCGGTCTTCGGAGGTGAGAAGATCGGGATACAAAAGGTTTAAATTATTATTATTATTATTATTATTGTATGATTCTAAGGAGGGCCCACTTGTTGTCCCCCAGACCTTGGTCCTTATTTTATTATTATTTATTTAGTTACTTACTTTATTTATACTTTATTCTGAAGGTCCATATTTTGGAACTACTGATCTATAATGTATTGCGAAAGGAGTTTGACACCACTTTAACTGTCGTGGCTCAATGCAATGGGATCCTGGGATTTCCATTTTGGTAAGGCTAAGAAGGCAAAGAATGCTAAGAATTTTGTAACACTACAACTCCCAGGATTCTGTTGCACTCAGCCTAACTAACTACATTAATTTGACAATATAGTTGCACCCAAGGGCTGTGGTTCAAAGGCAGGGTTGAAGTTGTCAGGATCTCTGGACAAGCCGGATTCCTTGGTTTCATCACTTATTTATTTATTTATTTACTGTATTTATATCCCGGCCGTCTCACCCCAAAGGGGACTCAGAGCATCCTTACAATCGGCAGCAATTCGATGCCATATCAACAGACATATAATAAAAATAAACATGTACATTAAAACAAAATTAAAAGGCAATATAAACATTAAAACACATTATTAAAATCATACAATATGAAGACATAGTCAAAGGTTGTTTGCACATAATTCCACTTCACTTATTGCAGTGCAGTATTGGTTAAAGGTTTGGTCACAGAGGCATGTTTTTACTTTCTTTCTGAAGGTCCGGGAAGGGGGGGGGGCTGATCTGATTTTGCTAGGGAGGGAGTTCCACAGCCGAGGGGCCACCACTGAGAAGGCCCTGTCTCTCGTCCACACCAGTTGCACCTGCGAAGGAGGTGGGTCCGTAAGCAGAGCCTCCCCAGATAATCTTAACTTCTGAGATGGTTCATAGAGACAGATGTCCGTGTTTGGACATCAGTCAGCTGCGCCAGAACGGTTCCCTTCACCCCACTATTTCTCTATCTCAGACATGAGCAAACTTTGTCCCTCCAAGTGTTTTGAACTTCAACTCCCATAATTCCTAACAGCTGATAAGATGGCTGGAATTTCTGGGAGTTGAAGTCCAAAACACTTGGAGGGCTGAAGTTTGTCCACGCCTGCTTTTGTTCTGATTTAGTGCTAAGGATTTCCTTTGCCTTCGGTCCAGCCAAAATTTCTAAAGAATGCTGGAGCTCAAAGGCTTTTCTATCTATCTATTTATTTACTTATTTATTTTATTTACTTTATTTATATTCCGCTCTTCTCACCCCGAAGGGGACTCAGAGCGGATTACAGGTACACATACTTAGCAGACAATCCCTGTCGTTTCCACATACACACATAGACGAACAGAGGCAATGTCTGGCCACCAGGGGGAGCTGACGCACTCCTCATCTCTCAGTGTTTCCAGCATCCCTTGCTGTTCCTTCCGCATTCCTCAGCGTTCCTGGAGTTCTTTAATGGCCTCAGAATTCAGTCAAAGTTTGCCTCCCCACTTAATGTGGTACCTTTATCCCCTACTTGACAGATGCAACTGTCTTTCGGGCTGCAAAGGTCGACAGCAGGCTACACTTAAAGGTCGAGCACCCGTCTCGACCCGGGCAGGCCTCGAACTCATGACCTACTGGTCAGAGAGATCTTATGCAGCTGACACTTAGCCAGCTGCGCCACATTCCCGGTGCTCAGAGCCAGGCCTTGGTCCCTAAGAGCCAGGCCTGCTGGAAGAGGCAACCCAGCAGCCCCTGGAGGGCCACAAGCGGCCCAGCCCTGGGCTGAAGGCGGTGAGCACCTCACCTGAGAGCCAACGACGACAATCTGGGGCAGCTGGATGACCTCGGCTCCCACGGTGTTGAAGATCTCCTGCAGCTTGTTGATGACAGGGATGAGCGTCTCCATGGCGAGGAGGGGGCCGGCTCCTGAGGGAGAGGGGAGAGCTCTAGCCCGGGGAGCAGAAGCCTCGCAGCCAGGCCAGGCCCTGGGAGAAGCGCCCTGCTGCTGCTGCTCCACCAGCCGGGCCTGCCCTCCCTGCGGTCACCGCTCCCCCCTCATTGAGCCTTCTCCTGCGGGCCCCTTCCTTCCTTCCTTCCTTCCTTCCCTGGGCTCGCTCACCCCAAAGGTGCTTGCTTATTCCGGACCCGACAGCAGCCCCATTCACTCCTCAACCAGGAAATGCTGCCCCTGGCCCGCCCGAGCCGACCTTCGTCTCGATTGGTTGGTGTCTTCCGCTTCCTCGCTACCGATTGGCTAACTCGCCTGTGCGTGGAGTTCTAGAGGAGAACGAAACAGAGGTGGGGCGCGCGCGGGGCTTCATTGGCCGGCTCCGGCACCAATCAGCGGAGAGCGGCGCCCGGATGGCAGGTGTTTCAATCAAACCCAGAGCCATAGCAACATCTCTCTCCCTGCAATGGTTCCCTCAACTTTGGTCCTCCTCAGAGGCCTCTTCCACACAGCTGAATGGCATTCCACATTTTCCCCTTTGAACTGGGGTATATGACAATGTGGGCTGAGAAAGTGACCCATTTAAGGTGGGCTCAGAAAGTGACCCATTTAAGGTGGGCTCTGAAAGTGACCCATTTAAGGTGGGCTGAGAAAGTGACCCATTTAAGGTGGGCTCTGAAAGTGACCCATTTAAGGTGGGCTGAGAAAGTGACCCATTTAAGGTGGGCTGAGAAAGTGACCCATTTAAGGTGGGCTCTGAAAGTGACCCATTTAAGGTGGGCTCTGAAAGTGACCCATTTAAGGTGGGCTCTGAAAGTGACCCATTTAAGGTGGGCTCAGAAAGTGACCCATTTAAGGTGGGCTCTGAAAGTGACCCATTTAAGGTGGGCTCTGAAAGTGACCCATTTAAGGTGGGCTCAGAAAGTGACCCATTTAAGGTGGGCTCTGAAAGTGACCCATTTAAGGTGGGCTCAGAAAGTGACCCATTTAAGGTGGGCTCAGAAAGTGACCCATTTAAGGTGGGCTCTGAAAGTGACCCATTTAAGGTGGGCTCAGAAAGTGACCCATTTAAGGTGGGCTCTGAAAGTGACCCATTTAAGGTGGGCTCAGAAAGTGACCCATTTAAGGTGGGCTCAGAAAGTGACCCATTTAAGGTGGGCTCTGAAAGTGACCCATTTAAGGTGGGCTCTGAAAGTGACCCATTTAAGGTGGGCTCTGAAAGTGACCCATTTAAGGTGGGCTCAGAAAGTGACCCATTTAAGGTGGGCTCAGAAAGTGACCCATTTAAGGTGGGCTCAGAAAGTGACCCATTTAAGGTGGGCTCTGAAAGTGACCCATTTAAGGTGGGCTCTGAAAGTGACCCATTTAAGGTGGGCTCTGAAAGTGACCCATTTAAGGGGGGCTCTGAAAGTGACCCATTTAAGGTGGGCTCTGAAAGTGACCCATTTAAAGTGGGCTCTGAAAGTGACTCATTTAAGGTGGGCTCTGAAAGTGACCCATTTAAGGTGGGCTCTGAAAGTGACCCATTTAAAGTGGGCTCTGAAAGTGACCCATTTAAGGTGGGCTCTGAAAGTGACCCATTTAAGGTGGGCTCTGAAAGTGACCCATTTAAGGTGGGCTGAGAAAGTGACCCATTTAAGGTGGGCTGAGAAAGTGACCCATTTAAGGTGGGCTGAGAAAGTGACCCATTTAAGGTGGGCTGAGAAAGTGACCCATTTAAGGTGGGCTCTGAAAGTGACCCATTTAAGGTGGGCTCTGAAAGTGACCCATTTAAGGTGGGCTCAGAAAGTGACCCATTTAAGGTGGGCTCTGAAAGTGACCCATTTAAGGTGGGCTCTGAAAGTGACCCATTTAAGGTGGGCTCTGAAAGTGACCCATTTAAGGTGGGCTCTGAAAGTGACCCATTTAAGGTGGGCTCTGAAAGTGACCCATTTAAGGTGGGCTCTGAAAGTGACCCATTTAAGGTGGGCTCAGAAAGTGACCCATTTAAGGTGGGCTCTGAAAGTGACCCATTTAAGGTGGGCTCTGAAAGTGACCCATTTAAGGTGGGCTCTGAAAGTGACCCATTTAAGGTGGGCTCTGAAAGTGACCCATTTAAGGTGGGCTCAGAAAGTGACCCATTTAAGGTGGGCTCTGAAAGTGACCCATTTAAGGTGGGCTCTGAAAGTGACCCATTTAAGGTGGGCTCTGAAAGTGACCCATTTAAGGTGGGCTCTGAAAGTGACCCATTTAAGGTGGGCTCTGAAAGTGACCCATTTAAGGGGGCTCTGAAAGTGACCCATTTAAGGTGGGCTCTGAAAGTGACCCATTTAAAGTGGGCTCTGAAAGTGACTCATTTAAGGTGGGCTCTGAAAGTGACCCATTTAAGGTGGGCTCTGAAAGTGACCCATTTAAGGTGGGCTCTGAAAGTGACCCATTTAAGGTGGGCTCAGAAAGTGACCCATTTTAGGTGGGCTCTGAAAGTGACCCATTTAAGGTGGGCTCTGAAAGTGACCCATTTAAGGTGGGCTCTGAAAGTGACCCATTTAAGGTGGGCTCTGAAAGTGACCCATTTAAGGTGGGCTCTGAAAGTGACCCATTTAAGGTGGGCTCAGAAAGTGACCCATTTAAGGTGGAATCAGGTGTCAAACAGGGATGTGTTATGTATTGCCCCAACCTTATTTTCCACCTTCATCACTATGATGCTTCATCTTGTTGATTGGAAGCTTCCCACCGGAGTGGAAATCATCTGCAAGCTATTCAACCTCAGCGGACTGAAAGCCAAAACCAAGGTTACAACAGCATCTGTTATAGAATTCCAGTATGCCGATGACAACGTCCTATGTGCACATTCAGATAAAGACTTGCAAGCCACTCTAAACACATTCAAAGAAGCATACAAGAAGCTCGGCCTGTCATTGAACACCGAGAAAGCCAAAGTGCTCTTATAGCAGTCTCCAGGCAATCCCTCTGCAATGCCAGAAATACAGCTTAATGGTGTAACATTAGAAAATATTGACCATTTCCACTCCCCTGGCAGCCACCTCTCCACAAAAGTCAACATTGACACTTAAATTCAACACCACCTCAGCTCTGCAAGTGCAGCATTTTTTCCCAATGAAGCACAGAGTGTTTGAGGACCGGGACATCTGTAGGGAGACCAAGGTTCTTGTTTATAAAGCTATTGTCCTCCCAACTCTGCTATAGCCTGCAAAACGTGGACTGTCTACAGACGTCACATACAACTCCTAAAACGATTCCATCAGTGTTGCCTCAGAAAAATCCTGCAAATCTCTTGTGAAGACAAGCGGACAAATGTCAGCGTGCTGGAAGAAGCAAAGGCCACCAGCATTGAAGCAATGCTCCTCCGCCATCAACTCTGCTGGACCGGCCACATTGTCCAGATGCCCGACCATCGTCTCCCAAAGCAATTGCTCTACTCCGAACTCAAGTACGGAAAATTGAATGTTGGAGGACAGGAAAAGAGATTTAAAGACGGGCTCAAAGCCAACCTTTAAAACTCTGGCAGACACCGAGAACTGGGAAGCCTGATTGTGATTTATCTATTTTGGCTAGAAGGGCTGGGGTTATGTAACATCTGTAAAACATTTTATATAAATTCTCTCCAATTGAAGTAGCCACTGTAAATTTGAAGCCCTTGTTCCACAGATTTTCCCAATTATCAAAGTTTATGTTTCTCCCTAGATCTTTTGCTCATGAAATCATGGAGGTTTTCACTCGATTGTCTTCCAGATTATACACTAAGAATCAGGGCCGTAGCCAGGATTTTTGATTCGGGGTGAGTTTGGTTCAGGGGGGGGCTGAGACTGGGTGGAAGAGGGTCTACCCTAGCAAACCTTTTGTATTGTTATCCCAATAACCTCATTGATGTGGGATATAATGAGCATGGTGATCAGATCATGATATGAATAAACATAACAGTTTAAATAATGTACCAGTAAGGCCTTTTCGCGGACCACCCTGAGAATTTCAGGGGCTGAAGCCCCTTTAGCCCCCCGGCTACATGCCTGCTAAGAATATATTTATGCTGTCTGGCTATTAAAACTTTTTTCCCCTCTGTCTAATATACTTTCCAGTTCTGATTTTTTTTTTTGAGGCAAATCCAATTTTTTCATCCTTTTTAAACCTTTCATATAATTGGTGATGGCTGTTGCCACCTGGTGCTGCCGGACTCCATCTCGACCGGCTTCCATCCCAGCAGCGCTGCTCTATCAGGCCACCTATTGCTGCTGTTTGCTGGTTGCCACAGCTTTTTGTGGAGCCTTCCATTGCTCCCTCCCCCCCAACCTGGACTAAAGCTTTCTTCCATCGTTCCGCAACCATACAGGCCTAGAAAGGCTCTAGAGTAGGCATCCTCAAACTGCAGACCTTCAGTTGTTTGGGCCTTCAACTCCCAGAAGCCCCAACAAGCTTGTTCGATTGTCAGGAATTCTAGGAGTTGAAGGCCCAAACAGCTGGAAGGCTGCAGTTTGAGGATGCCTGCTCTAGAGTAAGCGGTGCTCGGCTGTAGACCCTGGTAGGTGTGGGCACACTGGGCCTGCACACCACAGACTCCCTCTCCTGTGGCATGCAGGCTCAGAAAGTGCCCATACCTCCCACGGCCTGCAGCCAAGCGCCGCTTACTCTAGAACAGGGGTGCTCAGAATGGTGATCGGGATCACCAGGGTGATCTTCAGGCCTCATCCTGGTGATCTTCAGGCCCCTGACCAGGTTTTTTGCTGTTGGTCCTCTTCACGCGCCCCTGCACGCTGCAAAGAAGTCCTCCGTGGTTGCTCCTCCCGCTCCCTGCTCGCGCGCCGCCTCCAAAAGCTCCAGAGTCTAAGAGGCAGAATGGGCCCCCTCTTTTGGATTCCTCCTCCTCCCTCCGTCCTTCTCCAGCCACTCAGTGTCGTAGGAGACCAATGGGGGCGGGCCTGGAGGACGCGATGCATGGCTGGCCCCTCGCGCTTGTGCTGAAGTGCCCATTCGGCCCCTCTTTCTTCTACTGAGCTATTGGAGGCGGCACGCATGCTGGCGGTGTGGAAATAGGAGCAACGACAGAGGAGAAGAAGGAGGACGCTTTGGGGTCATTTCCTTACCGCATCTCAAAGGTCGGTCTTTTTACTTTGGGGTGGGTGCTTGATTGTTCTGTGGCATGTCTCTTTGTTTATTTTTAATGTTTAAAAATGGCCTTTTAGCTCCAAGGCCTCTCTGCTTGCTTTGTTCCTTGAGAAATATATGTTGGGGAATATGGAAATGTGGGAGAAATGGGGTGGTTGGATGTATTTTTGCATGCCCCTTTGTTTACCTTGCTGAGTATTAAATGGCCTTGCAGTTCAACAGCCTCTCTTCTTACTTTCTGGCTGATAATATGTGTGGTAATATGGCAGTGTGGGAGAAATGGGGTGGTTGGATGTATGTTTATGCTCTGTTTTATATTGTTGTTATTAAATTGAAATGTTGATGTTTTATAACTTCATTTTATGTAAACTGCCCCGAGCCTGCTGGAAGGAGCGGTACATAAAAATGAATAATAAATATAAATAAATAAATAAGAAAATAGCTATACGTTTTACATTTCTGGGCAGGTGATCTTTGGGACTTGGTTTTTTAATCAGTAGCTCCCATGCTGAAAAACTGTGAGCACCCCTGATCTAGAATAAGTGGCACTCAGCTGCAGGCCCTGGCAAGCGAGGGCATTCTGGGCCTGCACGTCACACATGCCATCTCCTGTGTTGTGTAGGCCCGGAAAGCGCCCACACCTGCCAGGGCCTTTCTAGGCTTGCATGGTCGCGGAACGGTGGAGGGAGGCTCTAGTCCAGCAATAGAAAACGTAGTTTTAAAAATGAGTTTTTGAAAAAATAGTTTTGTGGAAGAAATGAATTTTGGTTGGGAAAATAGTTTTTTGAATGAAAAAAAAACCACTTTTGGATGGAGAAGAGGTTTTTTTTTGGGGGCGACACTTTTTTTCAAAATCCCAGGGGTTGGAAAAAATAAGTTGGAGGGGGGGAGCGTTAAAAATATGTTTTTATGGGAAGATTACAGGAAAGAGAGACAAAAAGCTACATTGACACAAGCATAGGGACAAAAGGGCATTGGAGTGTCTGTTTATTTTTTTAAAATGATCTTTACTGAGTATTTACATAATACAAGTTTAAAATCATAAGTGAAAGAGGAAACAAAATAGCAAGAAAATAAAGAGAAAGGGGGGAAACCGTCGAGAAAGAAAATAAAATAAGAGAAATATATATAGAGAAAAAGAGTGATATAAGAAGAGAGAGAAAGGGTAAAGAGGTGTAAGGTGATAGTGAAAAAAGAAAAATAATACTATCTTCGGTCTCACTTCCAGGATACTTTGAGGAGATATTCTTTCTTTTCCAGTACTTCTAGTTCTGTTTATTAAAGGGGTTGTTTTGAATTCCATAAAGAGGGGTCTGGAAGCAGCTGGTAGCTACTACAGGTCTTCCCTAGTTCCTCAGCTCTTCAGTCTTCGGGGGGCTTGGGATTCCCTGTTAACAATTTGAATTTCCTGCAATGGTCGGAATGTAATATCGGGGTATAATTCATAATTTTCTGGAGGGGGGGGTCATCAGAGAGACAGGGGAAATAAAATTGGTACTCTGTTGAATTTTGTAGATTGTATTCTTCCCCCACAACACAATGAAAATGTATTTTTTAAAAAATGGGGGAAATTGTTTTCCTCCTTTAACTCCCCCCCCCCCCTTCTCTGTCTGGGCCCCCTTTTGGAGTCCGGGTGGATAATGGAACAGCTCCTTTGATTTTAATTTGGATTTGTATGTAAGGTGGAACAGGTACATTTTAAAAGTTTAACTCCAGTCAATATGTGTGTGTGTGTGTGTGTGTGTGTACGCGTGCTTAGGATAGCTTTGGATAGGACACGGCACATCCCTGTGGTGTTATTTTGCTCCCTGTGGCCCTGTTCAGAAGATTCTCTCTCACGTTTTGTCCCTGTGAAAATGGGATTTTGAACAAACTGGCTTGTTGTGGAAACAAGGATTGGTGATACAGCTTCGGTGGAGACATCTTCTCCCTACGATAACTCTTTCAGGAGTGGATTTCCCTTCAGGTGGGTAGAGTTATCTCATTTCTAGATCAAGGGAGCCCTTTGTATTCTGCTTTGGTTAGACCTCGCCTGGAATATTCTGTCCAATCCTGGGCAACACAGTTTAAAAGAGATATTGACAAGCTGGAAGGTGTCCAGAGGAGGGCCACTAAAGTGATCAAAGTTCTGGAGACCATGAATCCCCATGAGGGGTGGCTTAAAGCAGTGTTTTTCAACCTTTTTTGAGCTGCAGCAGATTTTTTACATTAAAAAAATCCTGGGGCACACCACCAACCAAAATGACACAAAATGACACTCTAACACAGTGTTTCCCAACCTTTTTTGAGCCGCGGCACACTTTTAACATTAAAAAAATCCGGGCACACCACCAACCAAAATGACACAAAAATGACACTCTAACACAGTAAGAACGGCTGGGGATTGTGGCCTGCTGGGAGCACCTGCTGGAGTGCGAAGCCAGGGAGGGGCGGAGCCAGGCTGCACCATGCCCCGCCCCCTACCCGGCTTCACCTCTCCCAGCAGCTGCTCCAGCCTTGAGGGGCAGTGCTAAGCCAGCGGTGACAGAGCCAGCCCAATGCTGGTTTGGCACTGTCCCCTCAAGGCTGGAGAAGCTGCTGGGAGTGCCGAAGCTGGGGGAGGGGGCAGAGCCAGGCCGCGCCATGCCCCGCCCCTCCCCCCATCTTCAGCTCTCCTACAGGCCACACCATGCCCGCCCCCTCCCCCCAACTTCAGCTCTCCTACAGAGGAGAAGCATGAGCGGTGGACGGGCTTCAGTGGGCGGGGCTCCTCCACGCGGCTTCAGCGAGCGAGGGGCGAGAGTCATGATGGGAGTCATGGCGGATTGGAGGCTGGCTGGGGAAATGGCCGAAGGAGGCGGCGCCCCGGTCCCTTCTTCTTTCTCTTCGCCACTGCCCGGCCCTTCCTCCTCCTCCCCCAAGCAGCAGGAGTTCGACAGGAGGGGGGGAGGAAGGGGGGCAGAGAGCTTTTCTCGCGGCACAGCAGGAGGTCCGTCACAGCACACTAGTGTGCCACGGCACACTGGTTGAGAAAGACTGCTCTAACACAGTAATACATATAGTTAATATGTTTTTAAATGTATACACTCAGTGTGAAACCTGGACCTGTTTCGACTAACATAACATAGATATCCTGGCAGGAATGGCAGAAAGACACAAACTTCCCACACAGAACTCCCATAACCAAGAGAAAATACTATAAGAGTTTGGTGGGCATTGACCTTGGGTTTGGAAATTGTAGTTCACCTACACCCAGAGAGCACTGTGGACTCAAACAATGTTATGTTATGTTGTTGTTTCTTTTCTATCCAGAATCACAATGTTGGAAGGAGGCTCACCACTTTAATGTCCCTCAAACAGGCATGGGAAAACTTCGGCCCTCTGGGTGCTTTGGACTCCAATTCCCACCATTCCTAACAGCCTGAGGCCCTTTCCTGCTTAAGTGGCTGAGGGGGGAAAGGAAAAGGGCCTGAGGCTGCTAGGAATGGTGGGAGTTGGAGTCCAAAACACCTGGCAGGTCCAAGTTTGCCCATGCCAGCTTTCGACAGAGACCTCTTCCTCCCCCTTCCCCTTCGCGCCCATTCTTCCCCCTCCTGCCGAACACTTACTTTTTCTTCTACACTGCCGCTTCTGCCGCCATTTTGATCCAAGTGGGCAGCGTGAGCGTGTTCGGGAGGGGAGGGGGGAAGGAGGAAGACGTGACCCGTGCGGGCGCTACTGCGCAGACTCGCCCCAGAGCAAAGCGAGGCAAAGCGAGCAGAGTGAGGCTGGGAAGAAGGGAGCCCGAGAGGAGAAGAAAAAGTGTTCGGCAGGAAGGAGAAGAAAGGGTATTGGAGGTTCCAATTTCCCACAGTACACCTGATGATCGCCCACGGCACACTAGTGTGCCAAGGCACACTGGTTGGGAAACACTGGCTTAAAGAACTGGGTATGTTTAGCCTACAGAAGAGTATAGTGAGAGTTGACATGATCGCCATGTATTGTATAAATATGTGAAAGACTGTCATAAGGAAGAGGGAGCAGGCTTGTCTTCTGCTGCCCTGGAAACTAGGACTCAGGGCAATGGGTTCAAATGACAGGAAAGGAGAATCCACTTGAACATTAGGAAGAACTTCCTAACCCCATGAGCTGTTCAACTAGGGTTGCCATTTTTTTGATATAAGAAATAAGGGACATTTACGGGATTTTTCACAAAAAAAAGGGACACTTCATTAAAAACTTGAAACTCAAACATTAGGTAGAAATAGTTTTATTAACAGAATAAGATAATGATTGAAACTCACAAAAGAAACTGACTTACACCCTCTTAACAGTACATGGTATGTTTCTGCATGCTTTGTCATGCAGAAAAACATTATTAGAACTACCTCAATATCTCCATCTGAATTTAGAACTTGACTTTGCTGACTTTAAAAGTGCACTGTCTAAACATTAACATAAAATAAATTTTATAAGACAGTCAGGGCCGTAGCCAGGATTATGATTCGGTAGGGGGCTGAGTTTGGTTCGGGGGGGCTGAGACTGGGTGGAAGAGGGTCTACCCTAGGAAATCTTTTGTATTGTTATCCCAATAACCCCATTAATGTGGGACATAATGAGCATGGTGATCAGATCATGATATGAATAAACATAAGTTTAAATAATGTACCAGTAAGGCCTTTTCGCGAACCACCCTGAGAATTGTTGGTTCTGCAAGGAAAAAGACGGTACGTTTTTTCATATTTGGTGGCTCTGTAGAAAAGCTAGGAGATATTGGACAATGGTACACAAGGAAATTGAAAGGATTCTAAAGAAAAAAATACCAAAGACCCCAGAAGCCTTTCTCTTAGGAATAACTCATCCAAGTCTGAGTACAATAGAAGCCAAAAATTTTATTTTGCTTATTACGGCCACCAAAATGACCCTGGCAAAACATTGGAAATCGACTAAGAGCCCATCCAAAGAGGAATGGCTCCTTAAAATTGTAGATACACTCCAGATGGAGTACCTCACGATGAGGTTAAAAGAAAACATTATAAATAATGTAACCACATCAGATACGTTTGAACTAATTAGGGGTTACTTTATAAAGGAATGTAATTTTGATTTAGACGTATGAGAATAACTGATGACTACTGCCTATGAGAAGAATCAAATTAGTAGTAAAATTATCATCTGTTTCTTTTTTTTTCTTTTTTCTCTTCTCTATTCTCTCTCTTCTCCTCTCCTTGTAATTTTCTCCTCTACTCCCCACCCAGCCGCAACCAGATACAAGGGATAGAATACCCCTCTCCATGGGACTTATTTCTTTTCAATCAACATTCAGACTACCTAGACATTAAACGCAGGATGGCGAGTACAAAGAATTGTACATGTTTAATGGAAAACGCTATGAATACAAGACATTATTGATGTTTCTTTATGGATATGTTGTGCTCCCCCCTCCCCTAGCTTTTTGCCTCCCCGCCCCACCCCTCCCCCACAATCCCTCACGGTTATCCTGATGTATACCTTTTCCCTACCTTGTTACCCCCCCCCATTGTATGTATGTTTCCCCCTTTTAACTATTTTGAAAACAAATAAAAACCTAATTTACAAAAAAAAAACAGTACATGGTATGTTTCTGCATGCTTTGTCATGCAGAAAAAACATTATTAGAACTACCAAATTGTCTCCATCTGTATTTAGTACTTGACTTTGCTGACTTTAAAAGTGCACTGTCTAAACATTAAAATAAAATAAATTTTATAAGACAGTCAGGGCCATAGCCAGGATTTTGATTCGGGGCTGAGTTTGGTTTGGGGGCTGAGACTGGGTGGAAGAGGGTCTACCCTAGGAAATCTTTTGTATTGTTATGCCAATAACCCCATGAATGTGGGATATAATGAGCATGGTGATCAGATCATGATATGAATAAACATAACAGTTTAAATAATGCACCAGTAAGGCCTTTTCGCGGACCACCCTGAGAATTTCGGGGGGGGGGGGCTGAAGCCCCCTTAGCCCCCTGGCTACATGCCTGAAGACAGTACATCTTCATGATTATTATGTCAATAGTTAATGGTGTAGTATAGTATGGGATACACAGCATTGTATAGTATTGGGATGCACAGCTAGGCCTATTTTAGAGTTACTCTTAAGCAACCAGAAACTATCGTTATCCAACATGATCCAACATTCCCCTTGGGTAACGGTTAATTAGTCTACTGTACTTTGAAAAAGTCCTGTATCGCCTTTTCCTTCCAACAGGGATGCAGGCTGCCCTGCGCGTTGGAATCCCCGGGCAGGCATTGCCGTGGAAACCGCAGCGCACACCTTCCTCTGGTCAATCCCGCCCAGTCCTGTCCTGCTAGTCAAAAATAAGGGACAGGGCCTGAAAATAAGGGACACACATTTACGGCCAAAATAAGGGACGTCCCTTAGAATAAGGGACATATGGCAACCCTATGTTCAACAGTGGAACTCTCTGCTCAGGATCTGGTGGAAGCTCCTTTTTGGAAACTTTTAAACAGAGGCTGGATGGCCATCTGTCAGGGATGCTTTGATTGTGCTTTTCCTGCCTGGCAGGGGCTTGGACTCGATGGCCCATGTGGTCTCTTCCAGCTCTAGGATCCTGCTGCCTCACTATGAGTCGCCCCACTGGCGGGCTGGGAGGGAGACTCGTGGAGCGGGGCGGGGCATTGGCGCCGGGTGGGAGGGAGGGGAGGGGCTTCAGGAGGGGGCGTGTCCTTCCCCCACTGCGCCCCGCCCCCGGGAGGAGGCGCCCTTGCCCACCTGCCGCAGGTCGAGAAGCAAGGCAGCGTCTCGTGCCGAAGGGCGCCGGGCTCGCCATGGGGGAGGTCTTCCTGCGCTGCCCGCTCCGCACCCCGCGCGGCCGCTTCCTCGTCTCGCTGCCCCCGGGAGGAGAGCTCATGCTGGGCACCCCGGAGCTGGTGGGCGGCAGGCACAGCGGTGAGCCCTCTTCCCTTCTCCCTCCCTCCTCCTCCTCTCCTCTTTCCCTTCTCCTCCCTCCTTCTTTCCTTCTCTCGTTCCTTAATCTACTCTTCCTCTTCCCCCTTATCCTTCCTTCCCCCTTTTTTCCTTCCTTCTTTCCTCTCCTCTTTGCCTTCTCTTTCCTTCCTTCCTCCTCCCTCTCTCCTCCTTCGCTCACCCACCTTCCTCTTTCTCTTCTACTCCCTTCCTTCCCTCTCTTCTCCTTTCCTTTCCTCCTTCTTCCTTACTTGCCCCTCCCCCTTCTCCTTCCTTCTTTCTTTCTTTCCTCTCCTCCCCCTTTCCTCTTCTTTTCCCTCTGTCCCTCCCTGCCATCCTTTCCCCTTCTTTCCTCTCATCTTCCTTTCTCCTTCCTTCCTTCCTGTCCTCTTTCTCTCCCCTATTCCTTCCTCTCCTTTCCTCTTTACCTTCTCCTTCCTTCCCCTTTCCTTCCTTCCTTCCTCGCCTCTTTGCCCACTCTTTCCTTCCTTCCTCCTTCCCCTCCCCACTTCCTTCCCCACCACCTTCCTCTCCTCTTTCCTTCCTTCCTCTTCCTCTTCTGCTTCCTTCCCTCTTCTCCCCCTTCTCCTTCCCTCCTTTCCCCTTCTTTCCTCTCCTTGTTGCCCTCTCTTTACTCCCTTCTCCTTTCCCTTCCCCCTTCTTCCTTACTTGCCCCTTCCCTCCCCCCTTCTCCTTCCTTCCTCCTCTTTCCTCCCCTCCCCTCCCCTTCTTCCTTCCTTCCCTTTCCCTCCCTTTTCCCTTCCCTTCCTCCTCCCGTTCCTTCCTCATCTTCCTTTCTCCTTCCTTCCTTTCCTCATTCTCTCCCCTGTTCCTTTCTTCTTTCCTCTCCTCTTTCCCTTCCTCCTGCTTTCCTTCATTTCTTCCTTAATTTCTTCCCTCTCTCCCTATTCTCTCCTCCCTTTCTCCCTCTCCTCTCTCCCTTTCTCCTTCCCCCTTTTCCTTCCTTCCTTTCTTCCTTTCTTCCTTTTTTCCTTCCCTTCTTCCTTCCTTCCTTTCTTTCTTTCTTCCCTTCTTCCTTCCTTTCTTCCTTCCTTCCTTCCTTCCTTTCTTTCTTCCTTCCCTTCTTCCTTCCTTCCTTCCTTCCTTCCTTCCTTCCTTCCTTCCTTCCTTTCTTCCCTTCTTCCTTCCTTCCTTCCTTCCTTTCTTTCTTCCCTCCTTCCTTCCTTCCTTCCCTTCTTCCTTCCTTCCTTCCTTCCTTTCTTCCCTTCTTCCTTCCTTTCTTTCTCTCTTTCTTTCTTCCCTTCTTTCTTTCTTCCCTTCTTCCCTTCTTCCTTCCTTCCCTTCTTCCCTTCTTCCCTTCTTCCTTCCTTCCTTCCTTCCTTCCTTTCTTCCCTTCTTCCTTCCTTCCTTTCTTCCTTCCTTCCTTCCTTTCTTTCTTCCTTCCTTCCCTTCTTCCTTCCTTTCTTCCTTCCTTTCTTTCTTTCTTTCCTTCCTTTCTTCCTTCCTTTCTTTCTTTCTTTCTTTCTTTCTTCCCTTCTTCCTTCCTTCCTTCCTTCCTTTCTTTCTTCCTTTCTTCCTTCCTTTCTTCCTTTCTTCCTTTCTTCCCTTCTTCCTTCCTTTCTTTCAGAAACCTGGGTCCTGCCATATGTTGACAAGATGGTCAGC
>JARBWK010000940.1:0-22870 GCA_030556195.1 Anolis apletophallus
GGCGTATTACAAACAACTTGATAGACCTAATGGCCCAGAGACCCCAGCTTTCTGATGGGGAGGCGGCCCCGCTGCTTGCCTATGCCTGCGAGGAGTCAGGGATGCAGTGAGTTCTGCCTCAACAAGCCAGAGCCAAAAAGAGTCTAAGTGTTTTCCATCCTCCTGTCCAAGAACCAGTTGGTGTCTCTAGTGAGAAAAAGGACCAATTCCTACACCCAATTGACCTCCACCTCTTTAACCTCATCAGCTCCTCCTCTTCTTTTAGAGAAGGGGGCCTGGACACCCATCTGCCTGCCCAAGTTCAATTCAGTGGTTTTCTTCCATGCCCACATTTCGCCTTGGAACAAAACACAGACTTGTGCTTGGTCCTGATCTCCACAGACCGTGAGGACTTTTTTACTGTGTCAGGCTGTAGCGCAAGTTCAAGGCGCCCTGAGCGTGGTGTTTATCAATGCTCTCTTGGGGCCTCCAACACACCCTTTCTACAATGCTTCCCAAGTAGGAATCCCAGACCTCCGGCACTTCATCTACAAATCCAAGAGCTCAGGGCTCTTCACCAGGTAAGAGTATCTCTTGAACAACTTATTTATTATTTATTTATTATTTGGACTAGTACACCGCCACTCCCTAAGGGCTCGGAGCGGCTTACAAACATATAAAAGCATCACAGGAGTAAAAACAACATATTAAACTAGACCAATAAAGATTTTCCAGCTTCGCAATCAAGGCTAGCCGGAAAAGGTGGGTCTTGCAGGCCTTACTTGGAAGAGAGTAGATCATGCAAGGCCCATTACAACACGGAAGGGTGTTCCAGATTGCGGCGCTACTACAGAAAAGGCTCTGTGCCGGGTCGATGTGGCGAAGTGCTTTAAAGTTAGCACTTCAGGAGATTCATTTGTTTGGATCGAAGTGACCTCTAGGGTTGTTAGGGGAAAGACGGTCCCTCAGATACAGGCGGCCCCAGACCATGTAAGGTATACGAAGAAGGTTGAAGGTTTGAAGGTGATCAGAAGTGCTCGACCGGAAGCCAATGGAGCTGCTGGAGAATAGGTGTTATGTGACATCTCACTGGGGGTCCCAGTGAGAAGTCGAGACAGCGCGGCATTCTGGACGAGAGTTTTAGTTTCTGGATCACTGACAAGGGCAGGCCAATGTAAAGGGCATTACAGTAGTCCAGTCTCAAGATGACCGTGGCTTGGAGCACGCAGCCAGGTCATCTCTGGATAAAAAGGGGGCCAGACGCCTAGTTTGCCGCAGATGGAAGAAAGTGGTTTTGCTGACGGTTGAGACCTGGGCTTCCATCAACAGCAACAGGTCTAAGATGACCCCAAGGCTCTTTACTGAGGATGTCAGGCATAATGCCTCTCCACCCAAGCTAGGCAGTCAGACTTCCCCACCGACCGGGCGGCCCAGCCACAGTATCTCCGTCTTTGCTGGATTCACCCTCAATCTACTGGCCCGCAGCCAACCAGTAACAGCTTCAAGGCTGTTGAAACAAGTGGTATGGAGTCAGTCGGCCTTCCATTTTCAGAACAAGCTGGTGTCATCAAGCGTACTGATAACATTCCAGCCCAAAGCTTCGGACAGACCAGAGTAGTGGTCGCATATAGATGTTAAACAATAAAGGGAAGAAGAATGGCACCTTCTCTGGTTGCTTTCTGAAAAGCAGGGGTCGTTTACTTCTCTTTGTTCAAGTAGTCCATATCAGTCAGGATGGCATCCTTCTTTAGCCGTGAGCCATCTAGATTTTTTTGAGTTTCTGTACAAGACACCATATGACAAGTTGCTGCCTACCCTCCTTGTGATACAACTGACAAAGTCAGCCCCAGCTATTTGGACAATTGAGCTAAACATTGCTCTTTTTAAGTTTTAGTAATATGGAATTAAAAAAATGCCCTCGAGGGTTTGCATATGTACTATTCTGAGCTTGCAAAAATAAAAGCAGTTTTATACTTTTTTAAATGTTTAGGCATAAAATGATGGATTGTTGATACTGTTTCTAGCATCTAGTAGTGAGATACTTATAAAAATATCTTTCCAGTCTAGTAACATTTTCTGGGATACATAATGTTAATTGGGTGTTCTAAATAACAAGAACACATTGCCGAAGTTCCTACCAGCCTAAGGGGGCATTTTCATGGCACCAATATAGCTCATCTGGTGTGCAGCAGAAATGCATTTTTAGATCTGCCCAGAAGTCCTCTAGTGGCACCTAACATTGCCCATTATAGAGTAGAGTAGCTGTACCCAATTAGATGTTCTATTTCAATTATAGCTCACCTGAAATAATAGGCATTTAGAAGGATCATTTGTTCTCCTTTCTGCCTGAGATCATGAGAAGCAACTGTTCCTCTTTCATATCTTGCCAATAAGAACTCTAGGCAATTTTTTCCTAGCCCAGAGTGCTCCTATATTATGGAGGAGGAAAAAGAGACTTCTGGGACTGTATCGAGTATTTACGTCGGGCCCATAATTCCTCCCTGACCTCTGCATAACATCTATTTACTGGCTCAAATAGAAAATCTCCTCTTGGGTGAGAGTCTCACTTTTTCAGTGCTGTGATTCAGATGTAGTTTCTAGAATTTGTAGTAAAGAGGCGGAAGTTTTGGCCATCCAGGTGTTTTTTGGAGTTCATTTCCAGCCAACCCCACTCAGCATGGCTAATAATGTTAAGATATTATGGTACCTCAAGGTCAGCAATATCTGGATGTGTGTAACTTTGCTTTCTGACAGATGCCCCCTTCATTATACAGGTTTGCCATTGATCAAACATCAAAAGCTAAATTAGCATGTTGTAATCAGTTCCTGAAGGAATATTTTCAGCAACTCCTATTATTATGGTTTTAAAGTTCTATTTCTTTAAAGTCTGCAAAAGTCTAAAACTTTAAACCCCACTAGCATTTTACAAGCATGGATTTTGCATCAGTATTCTTCCTAAAAATCTTCCATAGTTTCCCCCTCTACTCAGCACAAGGAGCAATACGTAACCATCTCGACAGTGTAGCTTTGTTCAATTTGCGTATTGCTAATCTCGGGCCAGTGGTCCCACTGACCGAGGGCTGAGAGAAGAAGGCTCTCTCTCTTGTTCCCACAAGATGGGCCTGTGATATTGGCAAAGGTGAAAGGAGGCCTTGCCCAGGATCGAAAAGATCAGGCAGGTTTGTAAAAGCAGATACGGTCATGAAGGTAGGTGAGTCCCAAGCCATTTTAGGGCTTTGTTTTATGTCTTCCATCTCCAGACTTAATTGAGATGTTTCAAGAAACAGAAGATTTACAATCATTTAACTTCTCAATAAAAGTAAGTGGAGGAACTATTATTTAATTCTGGATATTTGATTGGCTTTCTTCAGTTTTGGTTGGATCTCGGTCACGTGAGGAGAATGATTTAAACCACCCAATAAGCCTGAAATCAGATGGGAACAAGAATGAGACAGCGCTAGTTCATTCATTCACAGTATCCACCACCACCTGACAGAACGTTTTCCTATGATGTACACAAAAAATAGAATTTATATACAGAAGTAGATATCTATGCTGTTTCCTGCCAGCAGTGTTGAAAGATAGATTAAAGTATATAAGGGGGTTGTGTGGAATCCGCCTCGAGCTATTTACTTAACACAGTTTATTCTTCCGTGTTCAGCAGAACACCAATTGTCTTTCTCAGAGAACAATTGATGTTTTCAGTAATGTTTCTCTGATACAATCACTCTCTTAAAAAGCAAATAAACCATTAGACATAGCATATAACATACAAATAAAATCTCTCCAAATCCTGATTGCCACAATTCACAATCAGCTCACTGAAACCCTTAACTGCCCTCAGCTTTGCTTGGGCCATTAGCCTGTAAACCAAGCATTACTGCAAGTAATAGCCATTTTGCCAAATGATTATTACTTAATTGAAATGCATTTTCTGTGTTTCTTTATGCCATGTCACAATGATTATGCAATATTGAATTTCATCCATACATAAATGACATATTGAAATAAAGATGAGGTTTAGGATTAAGCTACATGCACTGCACTTAAAATACAGTACATTAATGAACAGATTTTGATATATCCACTGCACATCTATATATATATTTTCAATTTTATCTTCTTCAGAGCAAATCCATCAAGTAATTTAGAAGTGGAATTAATGAGAATGACTTTTCAGGAAGGTATACCATCAAGATACTGTATTAGCAAGCTGTGTTATAGATTCATTTAGGTAAAGACACATTTTGATTATTAGCATTCTGTTCTTCAGCAACAAGCCGCATACTGTCTGTTGCCATGGCAATAAATTGGAAGGATTACCTGCCAGCTTCTACCCATTTTATTAGTGCAATCATCCTACCTGTAACAGTAGCATGTTTAAATGGCATTGATATAAATATAGTATGGTGTCAGTGGTGAAAGTTGAGCTGATGGATTGGGAAAGGAGACAATAACATAAAATATGAGAAAACTCTGACATTCAAATTGTATTGATGTCACTCTTAATATGAAAGCATCAGAAAAATACCACTCTTTCTAAAGATGCCAGCAAAGGGCAAGGAGATAAAATAGAATGGTGGAGAAGTAAGGACCCAAACAGAGCTTTAATGCAGATCAAAGAGCCATAGAATCCTGTTGTTGTTTTCCTTTCATAATTACCAGACAGATACCACTGAGAAAGCGCAGAGCTAGAGGTGCTTCCCAGTATCTCTGATATTCAAAATCTTGCTCAGTTCTCCCAATTATTTCCATCAGTAGCCAGTGATAGACCTACTTTCATGAATTTCCTTAAAAGTCATCAAAAATACTGGCAGCAAATTTTAAATCAGTTCCATTATTTAATTATAATTTTACCAAAAAGAGAGAGACATTTATCTCTAGCCATTTTATCCACAATATGTATTATTTGATAAAGTATCACATTCCCTTTTAACACTACTCAAAATATCTTGAATGGTTGAGCTGGAAGATGGATGAAACCTTATTTTATCCTGTGTTCAAGGGAAATTGTCTTCAAAGAATTTATTCGAATTTAATCTGAATTACGAAGATTCCGACTGGACATAACCATGCCCAATATCTAGAGACCTAATATATCCAGACCTATCAATACCATGGAGAAAATTGATAGTTTTCTTAGAGTCAAATGTGTTTTATGGGCAGTGACAGCTTTTTCAATAGTCTTCATTTGAAATTGTTAGTGTAAAATTATTGCAAAAGGATTCTGAATATAATGAGTATAAGGTTCCCATATCTCAAGATCTGGGGTCACTTTTTCAGTCTTCACCTTAGGGAAGTGGTTCTCAACCTGTGGGTCCCCAGTTGTTTAGGCCTTCAATTCCCAGAAATCCTAACAACTGGTACACTGGCTGGGATTTCTGGGAGCTGTAGGCCAAAACACCTAGAGACCCACAGGTTGAGAACCACTACCTTGGGGGCAAGAGGGAAGAATCTGAAACTGAGAGCAGTGCCTTCAATTTTTTTCTAATTTGTTAGAATAGCAACCTAATTGGACAGGACTTGGGAAGCATCCTAGAACATGGAGTACTGTGTACAATTCTGGTCTCCGCACCTTAAGAAGGATATAACGGAACTGGAAAAGGTACAGAAAAGGGCAACAAGAATGATCCAAGGGATGGAGGCGGCTCCTTATGAAACCAGGTTGCAGCGCCTTGGTCTTTTCAGCCTTGAAATATGGCGTTTAAGAGGTGACTTGATCGAAGTGTATAAAATCATGCATGGGATAGAAAGGTGAATAAAGAAAAATTATTTTCTTTGTCACAAAACACTAGGACTAGAGGGCACTCCCTGAAGCTCCAAGGTAGGAAAATTAGGACTAATAGGGAAATATTTCTTCACCCAGAGGGTCATTGGGTTATGGAACTCACTTCCCAGAAGAGGTTGTGACAGCTGTCAGCCTGAACAACTTCAAGGCAGGATTAGACAGATTCATGGATACCAAGTGTATCGGTAGTTACTGAAAAGGACATTCAAGTGCCACCTCGGAGTTGGTTGAGTACGGCAGGATTTCCCTGGTACTGGTTGTGGGGGTCGGGAGCAAGGTCAGGGTTTTGCCCTCCCTTCTGCTCGAGATCCCTGTGTACAACTGGTGGGCCACTGTGTGATACAGAATGCTGGACTAGATGGGCTGAGGTCCGATTCAGCATGGCTCTTCTTATGTTCTTATGTTCTTATGTTCTTATTTCCCCATCAGTCCAGCAATGGATGGGCAAACTGCCATCCCACGATGTCACTGGACTTTTGGGGGAGGCCCCACCCACAATTGGAGTGGAAGCATCATACAATGCTTCCCTCCCCAACTGGGAGCCTGCCCATGTTGTGGTGGTTCCAATCGAGTCAGCACGGATACTCACCACTTGGGTGACACTTCTTACGTGTAATGGGGAAAGCATCACTGCAGGGGAGCAGTGTACAGGTAATTGATTCGCCCCTTTGCCCCTCTTTTTCTTCAGTGAAGTGGGACGCTTTGCCTGGCTCATGTGATAAGGTTGTTAATGTTTGTTATTTGAATGGCATGTCCTGTGCTATTATTGTTGATGCTTAATGACGTCACCAGAGGATGCCCCTTGTAATACCACCTTTCCATCATCCTTAAATATCTAATTTTGGTATGGAGTCTCAGGACCTGAAATAATCCTAGCCCAGCAAGCCTACTTGAATGCTTTATGTAAAGTTAGACTACAGGTGTTGTAAGACTGTTGAGCCCTTTACTGGTCTTGAGAACAAGATATGTATGCAATTTACCACTCACTAGAGACCATACATTGACTATACCTGCACTGGACTAATTCCCAAAAAGAAAGAACAAGGTTCACAAATCACCGCAATCACATTTGTGACACCATGAGTAATCAATTAGGTCAATACAGCTAGGGATCTTCTAAGCTACCACCAATTCAAAGTAAATATAATTTCTTGCTTGGATGTCACTATAGAATCGGAATATGATATTTTGAATAAATATTAGAAAAAACAATGATCTTAAATGACAACTCATGCAAAAGTTGAATGGCTTTAAAAGGTATAGTGTGTCCATTTAAAGTGGTTGGGGAAATAGCAGGGATCATGAAATGATAGGGCTATATATACTTTATTTCTACATCCAGTGCACTTCTGTTTGTACCTAGAAAAATGATTAGATTGCTAGAAATCAATATGGCTTTTGTAAGAATAAAGGTGTTTCAGATTAGACTGGTTTCAGGAAAGAAGAAAAATACTCAGCAAATCAGATGAACAGCACATGTACATTCTGCTTTAAATTAAATTACTTTTGAACTATCAATAACCTGTGGAATTTAAATATTATGTTGGAGGGCAGAAGACTTTGCAATTTGACATTTAGCAAGGGGAAAGTCAACAATGAAGCAATGTCAAATTAAACATCTCCGTTAGGATTGCTTATTATTTCATGCATCAAGGACTGAGCGCAATATAGATGCAACAGTAGATCCTCATATCCCATATCCATAGGAATAAGTTAACATCTTGAGTTTTGCTAGTCATCCACTTTACTTCTGGACAGAGTTTGAAAAAGCCAAATTATTCCTAAATGCTTTATCAGGACTCCAAACAGTTCCGATTTGGCAGGAACAGCACTGATTGCTCTCCCACCATTGAAATAATAAGACCACACAACCATATGGGAATAACTATGGGCAACTTTATTAAGGTTACCTATTTAAACTTTCTTCATGAACTGCAATAAACTTGTTAAGGGGGATGAACTTGATGTGGGATAAGCTTTGACAATGGCCCTCCCAGACCTCAGCTGAGTTGTTCCCAGAGAAACCTCTTATGGAAGCTGTATAGAGTATTCCAACCACAAACCTCAAGACTTCGGTGGGGCTGGAATTCTCTCACAGCTCCAAGACCATTCCCACTTGTCTCCACCTTGGTTGCCCAAACACACAAGTGAGGGTTCCTGTTCTTGGTCTTTACCAAAACTGGGTGCCTTAGATGCAAACGAAGATGTCAACTCCATCCCAGTTTCCCACCATAGACTAGGGGCAAGCATCCCTTTGCCCCTATCCCCACCAAGCCTTGCAAAATAGTCCTAATGCTCTCTTGCAGATCATGAAGATACTGCTGGTTTCCCTCCTCAGAGAGATGGATACTAGGCATGGTTTAGAACCCAAAAATAGGAAATCGAAAATCTAATTGGGGGGGGTGGGGTGGTGGTGGTTTGATTAGTAATAGAAAGACTTACAAAAAATTCCCAAAAATTTCTAAAATGTAACTTAATTACTAATGAAATTCGTTAGTAGTTCGTATGCCAGCGCATGCGTATTCAGATGGTTTTGGCCTACAACTCCCAGAAATCCTAACAGCTGGTAAATTGGCTGGGATTTCTGGGAGTTGTAGGTAAAAAACTTGAATAAATCACACTGAATTCTAGATGGGACTCGCCAAATGGGAAGGAGGGAGGGAGGGGGTATTCTATTCTTGGAAGCAGCAAAAGGAGGAGGAGCCCCTCGCTCCTCACTGCCTCTCTCTCACCCCGATCCTGAGGGAGGCGAGGGCTCAAGTTTGCCCAGGCTGAGAGGAAAGGAAGAGGCCTGAGGCTGTGAGGAATGGTGTGAGTTGAAGTCCAAAACACCTGAGGGCTGAAGTTGGCCCGTGCGATGGGGCAAGACAGAGCAACGGGGAAGAGAAGGGAGAGAAGCCACCAGGAAAGAGGAGGGGCAGAGAAGCATGTGAGAGAGTGCAGGGAGAGAAAGGAGGAGAAGTGTGTGTGTGTGTGTGTGTGAAGTTGGCCCGTGCGGTGGGGCAAGACAGAGCAACGGGGAAGAGAGGGGAGGGGGAGAAGCCACCAGGAAAGAGGAGGGGGCAGAGAAGCATGTGAGAGCGCAGGGAGAGAAAGGAGGAGAAGCGTGTGTGTGTGTGTGTGTGTGTGAAGTTGGCCCGTGCGGTGGGGCAAGACAGAGCAACGGGGAAGAGAAGGGAGGGGGGAGAGGGAGGAGAAGCGTGGAGGACTACACTTTCCAGAATGCCAAGCAGCAGCGTCACTTCCAGTTCCCCATAGAAATGCGGGAAAAAGAAGAAGATGAATGGCGGGAAGGAAATGAGGGGGAGAAGACAGGGAGAAGTGAGTAGTACAATAATTAAGAATTAATTACGATCATAACATAAATTGTTGGCCTCAAGGACCATAAAAGAAAGTCTACTTCCTGGTTAGCTGCCGTGATGCGTATAAACTAGAAAGTCCCATTACCTACGAATCACTTACGATTTCTTTTAATTTTCATAACTTTTTTCTCATGCCTAATGGATACCATCTCCCTGAATGTCACAATCGCCGACTTAGAACTGCCCCTTTAACACACACACGGAGACGTAATAAAGGCTAACTATGTTTATTTAATAAAACAAATCCAAAAAAGGCAATTCTCTTAAAAGTTCATAGAATAGAGCAATCAGCACGAAGCTGTAGTTCAGTAAAGCAAGCAAAGTTCCAAAAGGTAAATCCAAAGGCAAATGGGCTAAAAAGCTTGGCAAGGCTCCCAGATTCAATCCGGAACGAAACAAGGGATCCGCACCAATGCGAATCGGAAACATCGCAAGGTCTTGGTCATAGGCGAGCCAAACTAGGCTCCAAGATTCACTCCGCTTCAACGCCCTTCAGATCAGACGTGGCCGGAGAACTGACGATCAGTTCCCACGGGCCGTTCTTAATCCCTCGGCCTGGAACCCCGACGATCTAGGGCCCGGCGTCTCCAGTCTCTACTTTCCGAACGGCGACGGTCTAGGGACAGATGCCAGCTCCTCCTGCCCTCCTCTATGTCCCTGCGCCTGTTGTGAGAACGGCCCCGCTCTTCCAGCCTAGTATCGCTATCTTCCTGAGAAGCAGCCTCCCCGGAGTTTCCCAGCCGCTAGCCTCCATCTGCTGCCCGGCTAGCTCTTGGGAACCTCGGCCGTTTGGGAATTCATAATTATCTCCGCTATCTGCTTCGCTGCCTCCCATCTCCACCTGGTCCGCTCCTTCCCCGGGAGAATGCTCCCACTCGAGATCCCAGGCTAAGCTCTCTACAGGTGAACTGGGCAAAGGTACGGCTGACCAATCTTGCTCTGGGCCTTCCAACTCATCCTCCGAGTCCCTTCCAGCCTGTGCGGGTCCCAGTGCCAACGGGACCCCGCGCGTCACCCCCAGTGGCACAAACGGGCCCATGGGTGCTACACTATCCCCCTCAGGGCCCCCTGGGGCCGCCCCGGGGCTTGGGCTTGTCAGGATACTTGCGGTGGAAACGAGCCACCAACTCCGGGCGTGTACATCTCGAGCCTTGACCCAAGCACGTTCTTCGGGCCAAAACCCTTCCAGTCAATGAAGTACTCCAACTTCCTGTAACGGAGGCGGGCATCCAAGATGTCCTGCACCTTGACCTCCTCTCCGCCCTCCCGCATCACGGGGGAGGAGGCGGCTGCGTCACGTCAGGCCGCACCCCCTTCGCCCGGGCGGAGCAAGGAGCGATGAAACACCGGGTGGAGTTTCATGTCCGCTGGGAGTTGTAGTTTGAAGGAAACAGGGCCCACCTTCTCCAACACCTTGTAGGGGCCCAAAAATCTCGCATCCAATTTGCGGCTCGGGCGTTGGGTGGGCAGGTTCTTGGTAGACAACCAGACTCGATCCCCCACCAGGACGTCAGGACCCTCCTGGCGCCGCCGATCAGCCATCTGCTTGTAGTCAGCCTTAGCCTGGTCCAATTGAGTACGTAGCAAATCTTGGAGTGCAGTGAGCTCCCTCAGCCCAGCTTCCGCCACCGGCCCTCCCCCGACGGAGTCACGGGAGGGTAGAACCGGGGATGGTAGCCATAGTTGGCAAAGAAAGGAGTCTCCTTGATGGATTCCTGCGTCGCATTGTTGTAAGCAAACTCTGCCATCGACAACAAAGGCGCCCAGTTGCTTTGCTGGTAGTTAACATAGCACCGCAGATACTGCTCCAAGGTGGCATTCACCCGTTCAGTCTGGCCATCGGTCTGAGGATGGTGGGCCGTAGACATCCGCGCCTCAATCCCCAGCTGCTTCTGAACAGCCTTCCAGAACTGGGAAGTGAACTGGGAACCACGGTCCGTCACCAAACTCTCGGGCAGGCCATGCAACCGAAACACATGTTGCACAAACATATCAGCAGTCTCTTTGGCCGTAGGCACCCCCACACAGGGGATGAAATGTCCCATCTTGGTAAGACAGTCCACCACGACCAGGATCGTGGTGAACCCCTTGGACTTGGGCAAATCAGTGATGAAATCGGCCGAAATCATCTTCCACGGGGCAGAAGGGGTCAGGAGGGGCTGGAGCAAACCGGCCGGCTTGCCCCCCGGGTTCTTGGCCCGCTGGCACACAGGGCAGGATCCCACAAAGTCCTCCACATCCCGGCGCACTTTGAGCCACCAAAAGTCCCGTAGGACCAGCTGCAGAGTCTTAAAGAACCCAAAATGTCCCGCTGCCTTGGTGTCGTGGCAAAGCTTTAGAATGTCCCCCGCTCAGGGCCCGGAGAAACATAAACAGAGTCACGGTGATAGAGCACCCCGTTTCTCACCTGAAACGGAGCCTGCACCCCTTGGTCAGCTGCTCTTGCACCCAAGGGTCGTCCGTTGGCGGGCCTGAACCCGCACACTCAACGGCCGCTTATCCACAGGGCCGGGCGGGCCGCCGGAGCCGGCGCGGGAGCCGTTTGGGCGGCTGCAAAGTTCTCCGCCTTGAGCAGAGGCTGCTCGGGAAGGGGCCTCCCCCCCGCGGACATACTCCGGCTTCGGGACAGGACATCAGCTTGCTTGGTCTGCTTGGGGTCACATAGTGAATGCGGAAATTGAAGCGCTCAAAGAACAGGGACCATCTCTGTTGCCTCTGGTTCAATTTGCGCTGAGACTTCAAGTGCTCCAAATTCCGGTGGTCGGTGTGAACTTCCACCGGGAATTTGGCCCCTTCCAGGAGGTGTCTCCAGACTTCAAATGCCACCTTGATGGCTAGGAGCTCCTTCTCCCAAATGGTATAGTTCTTCTCCGGCGCCGTGAGCTGCCGGGAATAGTAGGCGCAGGGCAACAAGTCCGTCCCCTGTGGTTGGAGCAGGATCGCTCCCACAGCCACATCAGAAGCGTCAGCCTGCACGATGAAGGGAGTGCGGGGGTTGGGGTGCTGCAAGAGTGGCTGAGTGGTGAACAGCTGCTTTAGCCTCCGGAACCCCGCATCCGCCTCCGGCGTCCACCGGAACGGCACCTTACCCCGCAGGCACTGGGTGATCGGATCAGCCCACTTGGCAAAGTCAGGAATGAACTTTCTGTAGTAGTTGGCAAAGCCCAGGAAGCGTTGAATGTCCTTTTTGCTGGCCGGAGCCGCCCAGTCAACCACAGCCTGGATCTTGGTGTCATCCATGGCTATGCCCGTGGAGGAAATACGGTAGCCCAGAAAGTCCACCTCACGCAGATCAAACGCACACTTCTCCAGCTTAGCATAGAGCCCGTGGGCCCGCAGTCTCTGGAGCACTTCCCTGACATGGCGGTCATGGGTGGCCTGATCCGGAGAAAAAATCAGCAGATCATAAAAGATAGACGGCCAGATATCGATCCAGCAGGTCTCGGAAAATGTCATTCATGAAATGTTGGAAACAGGCGGGGGCATTGCACAAACCGAATCCCATCACCAGGTATTCGAAACTGCCCCACTTGGTCTGGAACGCAGTCTTCCACTCATCTCCCTGACGAATCCGGACAAGATTATAGGCGCCCCGGAGGTCCAGTTTCGTGAATACCTTGGCGCCCCGCATCCGTTCCAGCAACTCGGGGATCAGGGGCAAGGGGTAGCGGTTGCGAATCGTGATCTTGTTGAGCTCCCGATAGTCATTACACAACCGCAGTTCCCTGATTTCTTCTTGACAAACAGGATGGGCGCCCCCCCGGGACTGCGAGGCGGATGAACCCCTTCCGCAGGTTTTCGTCCAGGAAATCGCGAAGGGCCTGCTGCTCCGGGTCCGAGAGGGGGTAGAGCTGCCCCCTCGGGATCGGGGCTCCGGGTTCCAAATCAATGGCACAGTCATAAGGCCGGTGCGGAGGCAGCCGTTCCGCCTCCTTCTCGCTGAAAACGTCCCAAAAACCAGCGTACTTCCTGGGCAGCGTCGCCACCGGGGTCACCTCCTGCGCCGCACACGCCCGGGCCATCATGCACTGGCTCTGGCAATGGTCAGAAGCAAAAACAAGCTGTCGCTTGGCCCAGGAGATCTGGGGATCATGCAGCGTCAGCCACACAATCCCCAACACAATAGGAAAGTCCGACAGCTTGGTCAGGAGAAAGGAAATCTCTTCCTTGTGAGAACTAGTCCACATCCTGGTGGGAGCGGTATACTGGGTCACAGCCCCAGCTTTCAAGGGCCTCCCATCAATAGTCTGAACGCCCTTGGGCTCTTGAAGATCCAGAAATTGTAATCCAGCAGACCGGGCATAGTCTGCGTCAATGAAGTTGTTGGTAGCCCCCGAGTCGATCATGGCATGGACCATCATCGGCCCCTTCTCGGGAGACCAGAGGGTGACCATAACAAGGAACAGTTGTCCAGTCTTGGGTTCCGGAGGAAGATGAGCGACGGCGGCCGAGTGAGCGAACCCTCTTACACTCGGCCGGACCCTTCCCCCGCCG
Organism: Anolis apletophallus; assembly: GCA_030556195.1. NCBI lineage: Eukaryota > Metazoa > Chordata > Lepidosauria > Squamata > Anolidae > Anolis > Anolis apletophallus. The sequence goes on from JARBWK010000940.1 coordinate 13,624, forward strand.
CCTGAAGGGCTTCCTCAGGCTCCGGGGGGCTGGCCACCGCTGCAGAGGCGCGAGGGGTCTTCCCACGCGGTTTCTGGGGGCAATCACGAGAAAAATGACCCGAGCCCCCACAGTACCAACAAGGTTGAGTCTTTGGCGCCGGGCCTTTCGGGCGGCGTCCACTTTAGGCCGCACCGTGCCCAGTTGCATCGGTTCAGAGTCATCCACAAAAGGGTGGGAGCAGGAATCTGGCGGGGCACAAACTGGCGGTCCCGGCCTCCCGCTTGCTCGGCGGTTTCTCTGTTGGGCCGCCCCCCTCCTCTTGTGTTGCGTGGCCGCCTCCGCCCGCAGACTCAGGCGATGGCCTCCTCCAGGTCGGCCGGCCGGGGCAACTGCAACATCTGTTGTTGAAGCTCGGGCGAGTCCCGCTAGATACGTATAGCGTAAGGCCGCCACTTCCCACTTGGTCTGGCTGGCCAACACTCGGAAACGGGAAATGTACTGGGCCAAGGACATGTCCTTCATGGTCAGCCGTGCCAAATCCCGTTCCGCCAGGTCCTCGTTGACGGGAGGTCCCCAGGTCGCCCGGATCGCCGTCAGGAAAGTGTCCAAAGTACCCACATGAGGAGACGCTGCATTGATGAGGGAAGTTGCCCAAGTCGCTGCCATTCCCTCCATGCAGTTGAACACGAACCCCACCTGGGCTCGGGGGGTGGCAAACTCGTTGGGCCGCAGCTCCAGGTACATCCTAACCTGGGCAATAAAAACTTCCACCGCCGCCGGATGTCCATTGAAACGTGTCGGGGCATTCACCGACGGGTGCCGCCCCGCTCGGGTTCGCAACTCCGCCACCTCCTGCTGCAACGCCACCACCTGCTGATCCGTCAAGTTAGCCATGGCGACAGTGGGGACGATGGGAGCCTGGATGCCCTTCCGGCGGTTCCTGGTACGTCCCGTGGTGCGAAAAGGGGTTCGAGGAGTTCTCCGGCCAACTGTCACAATCGCCGACTTAGAACTGCCCCTTTAACACACACACGGAGACGTAATAAAGGCTAACTATGTTTATTTAATAAAACAAATCCAAAAAGGCAATTCTCTTAAAAAGTTCATAGAATAGAGCAATCAGCACGAAGCTGTAGTTCAGTAAAGCAAGCAAAGTTCCAAAAGGTAAATCCAAAGGCAAATGGGCTAAAAAGCTTGGCAAGGCTCCCAGATTCAATCCGGAACGAAACAAGGGATCCGCACCAATGCGAATCGGAAACAAGGCAAGGTCTTGGTCCAAGGCGAGCCAAACTAGGCTCCAAGATTCACTCCGCTTCAACGCCCTTCAGATCAGACGTGGCCGGAGAACTGACGATCAGTTCCCACGGGGCCGTTCTTAATCCCTCGGCCTGGAACCCCGACGATCTAGGGCCCGGCGTCTCCAGTCTCTACTTTCCGAACGGCGACGGTCTAGGGACAGATGCCAGCTCCTCCTGCCCTCCTCTATGTCCCTGCGCCTGTTGTGAGAACGGCCCCGCTCTTCCAGCCTAGTATCGCTATCTTCCTGAGAAGCAGCCCCCCGGAGTTTCCCAGCCGCTAGCCTCCATCTGCTGCCCGGCTAGCTCTTGGGAACCTCGGCCGTTTGGGAATTCATAACTATCTCCGCTATCTGCTTCGCTGCCTCCCATCTCCACCTGGTCCGCTCCTTCCCGGGAGAATGCTCCCACTCGAGATCCCAGGCTAATCTCTCTACAGGTCAACTGGGGAATGGCTCGGCTGTCCACTCTTGCTCTGGGCCTTCCAACTGATCCTCCGAGTCCCTCCCAGCCTGTGCGGGTCCCAGTGCCAACGGGACCCCCGGCGCGCCTCCCCCCCCCCCCAGTGGCACGAACGGGCCCATGGGTGCTACACTGAAAGGAATCCTTCCTATGATAAGTGATCTCGTTGCACATTCAGAAATGCATTGTGAATGGGCATTTGGTTGAGCATTCAATTGCATTTTGGGTGTCTTGTGTCACTTTTACAATCTTTACATTCGACACAAATGTTGCTGCAACATTAATTCATAAATCTGCAAATGGAGATTGCTGCTTTGCAAAAGTAGATTTTCCAAAATTAACACCGCTATTTCGTTCTCTTTGAAGATCAAAACACGAACTATCATGGGACAAGGAGGAGTTAAATCATGAATGGTGGTTTAACTTTCATACCCAAAAAGGTATTTAGTTCACTAATAGAATCCAATTTTCAATGTCAAGTTAGAATCAATGTAACTCTATTAAACATGCTCCATAGACTTGATTAACATGGGGTCCTTTTAGGGCTTTTTAGTATAAACTAAATGTACCAGTACTTATTCACTAACTTTCCTATCTTGCCCTAATTTTATCATTTTATTAACAACGTGCATTCAGGAACCCTAAATTATCAGGAATCACTACACTTCACTCCAGTATAGTTTGATTTGATACATAAACATAGGAAAATGAATCAATACACTCAAATGAGTGTGCGTTGCTACCAGTAAAAGGAACTCAGAATCAAAATTAATCCAAGTTTAGATTTTATTTGAAAGGAATGACTTAAAGTTAGCTTCACTATTAAACAAAAATCTTCCTTTAAAATCAAAATGATACTGTTGTAATGTAGCGCAGGGATTTATTTGTGTGTACTCTGAAAACCTATCATGCAGCAAAAGAGCATTGGTGTGCTGAGAGCAGATCTTGTGAGATATTACTGGAGAAGCTCAAAAATTATACTTTGTGCTAAGAGCTGCTGATTATTGTAGGGCAGCAAAATGCCTCAATCTCCGCTTACCTTAAAAGTGTCTCCGGAAACAGCTATATTTAAACTGCTGCTGACACACATCATTGTCTAATGCTGACCTGATCCAAATCCAGAACATTTCCCATTCCAAGATACTTTCAGAGCTGCTTAATTTAAGCTTCTTTATCTACAAAGTGTGACAGATATTTAGTCTAATAGGGTATGTAATGCCTTGTGTGTATGCAACAATGTCTAAGTCCAAGAATGCTAAATATCATTCTGCATATTTGACCTTCATATTTTACTGATGTCTTCATTACCAATTAGCTTAGTGACAACACTGCTCATTAGGGGTGTGCAATGTTTTCATAAATTGTCATAAATCGTATCGAATTCATTGAATTTGTACTTACCATCCGATATCCGACATGTGGACGTTGCCCACACCAAAACTTAAGAATCGAAACTTACTCATTCATTTCCATTTTGTAGATCTCAGAAGCCTCCCAAAGTCACTTTCATTTAAAGAGGTTGCCTTTCCTCTTTAAATTAATGGCCTCTTGCCAATAGAAGGGGGAAGTAGCTGGGAAAAAGTAGTGTTTGCTGTAAAAGAAAGCAGAGAATTCTAGGAAATGTAGTTTGGGAAGGTGAGGAATCCTATGGCAGAGAATTCAAAAGGCCCTGCCCTGAACTACATTTCCCAGAATTCTGCTCAGCATCAATCAGCCCCAATCAGGATAGAGGAGAGATTTGTCCCTCCATAGTAACAGCCAGGCAGAGTTCCAGTAAATTGTTGAATCTGCGAAATGGAAGACTGATTGATACTTCTAGTAAGTAAATCTCTGTGCTGGGCAGGGAAGAAATCCCTTAATGAAAAGCTGATGGGGAATTCTCCCCTGTTATCTTGTGTCTTCAAATTATCTATATCTATATCTCTATCTCTATATTTTCTCTATATATAATAAAGCGGAATGTTGTATGCGGGTGTGCGGGTGTGCGGGCGTGCGGGCAGTGTTCTGATTGGCTGCCACTTTCACAGGCCACAGCGACCAGCGCGGGTGACGGACCTGCACCAAACTTGGTACACATAACCCCCCTGACCCCCTTTACGTCCTGGTGCGGTTTGGGGGACATGACCTACGGATTATGGGATTTGTAGTACTTTCCTACACTTTGGTTCCCACAGATCACTGAGGCCACCACAAAGGACCAAAACAGACCACACTTGGCACACACAGCCCCCACGACCCACTTTACATCCTGGTGCAGTTAGGAGGAGGCTGGACCATGGATGATGGGACTTGAAATACCTCTACTCACTTCCCAAGTCCGCTGTGACCCTCATCCAATTACTGATCGAGACCAAACTTGGCACACATAACCCCCATGACTGCTTTCATGTCCTGGTGAGGTTTGGGGGAGGACTGACAATGGCTGATGGGATTTGTAGTAGTTTCACACCCCTCTGTTCCCATAGACCACTGCGGCCCCCAACAGACACCGATAAAGACCGCACTTGGCACACAGAGCCCCAGTGACCCACTCTACATCCTACTGAAGTTTGGAGGGCGCCAGAACATGGATGATGGGACTTGCAGTACCTTCCCTCACTTTCCTAGACTGCTACAAACCTAATCCAATGACTCAGCAACACCAAACCTGGCACACACAGCCCTCATGACCCACTCTACATCTTGGTCCAGTTTTGTGTGAGACGGACCATGGATGATGGGACTTGAAGTACATTCACTCACTTCCTTAAAACAATGCAACTCTCATCCATTCACCAATACAGACCACACTTGGCACACAGAGCCCCCATGACCCAATCTACATCTTAGTGCAATTTGGGGGGACGGTGGACCACGGATGATGGGACTTCCAGTACCTTCAGTAATTTCATGATACCACTGCAACTCCCAATAATGATGGATCAAGACCACACTTTGTACACAGAACCCCCATGACCCATTCTACATCCTGCTGCAGTTTGGAGGAGAGTGGAACACAGATGATGGGGCTTGGAGTACCTTCAGTACTTTCAGGATACCACTGCAACACCCAATAATGATGGATCAAGACCAAACTTGGCACACAGAGCCCCTGTGACCCACTCTACATCCTGCTGCAGTTTGGAGGACGGCGGAGCACAGATGATGGGACTTGCAGTACCTTCATTAATTTCATACCACTGCACCTCAAAATAATGATGGATCAAGCCCAAACTTGGCACACAGAGCCCCCATGACCCACTCTACATCCTGCTGCAGTTTGGAGGACAGACCATGGATGATGGAACTTGCAGTACCTTCCCTCACTTTCCAAGACTGCTGCAAACATAACCCAATGACTGATCTACACCAAACCTGGCACACAGAGCCCTCATGACCTACTCTACATCCTGGTACAGTTTTGTGTGAGACGAACCACGGATGATGGGACTTGAAGTCGGAGATCCTGTGGTTGGGTCGTCCGGGCGGGGTGGAGATCCAGCTTCCTTCCCTGGATGGCGCGACGCTATGTCCATCATCGGCAGTTAAAAGCCTTGGCGTCACCTTGGACTCTCGACTGACGATGGAGACGCAAATTTCCGCCGTCAGTCGAGTCGCCTTTTTCCATCTTCATCAGGCGAGGAAGCTGGCTCCCTACCTCTCCCGCCATGACCTAGCCACAGTGGTCCAAGCCACGGTCATCTCGAGACTGGACTACTGTAATGCTCTCTACGTTGGCCTTCCTCTGTCGGTGATCCGGAAATTGAAGCTGGTCCAGAATGCGGCAGCTAGACTCCTGGCTGGCGCTCCGGCGACCGCCCATATAACACCTGTCTTGCAGGAGCTGCACTGGTTACCAGTGGAACACCGGATCACCTTCAAAGTGTTGGTTCTGACCTTTAAGGCCTTAAACGGTCTGGGGCCAGCGTACCTTAGGGACCGCCTTATCCCATACTGTCCCGCTAGGCCATTACGTTCCGAGGTAGACCAGCTGCTGGAGGTCCCCGGAGTCAAAATGTATCATCTGACGTCTACAAGGCGGAGGGCCTTTTCAATAATCGCTCCGATACTGTGGAATGCACTGCCTTCCGGAGTCCGTGTCCTCACGGACTTGGTTGTATTCCGGAAGGCGTGAAAACCTTTCTGTTCTGGCAGGCCTTCGGGTGTTAACGACAAGACGGGCAGGCACTCGCCTTCCGTGCTCTGCATACTATATTGCTGTACTTATTGCATTTTATAGCGTTGAGTGTTTTTAATGTGTTTTAGTCTGTTTTATCTTGTTTTAATTTTGAATTTTATGTAAGTCGCCCCGAGCCATCCGGGAGTGGCGACTCACAAGTTTAAATAATAAATAAATAAATAAATAAGTACCTTCACTCAGTTCCTTAAAACAATGCAACCCTCATCTATTCACCAATACAGACCACACTTGGCACACAGAGCCCCCCATTACCCAATACATCCTACTGCAATTTGGGGGACGGTGGACCATGGATGATGGGATTTCAGTACCTTCAGTAATGTCATGATACCACTGCAACTCCCAATCATGAATGATCAAGTCCAAACGTGGCTGACAGAGCCTCCATGACCCACTCTACATCCTGCTGCACTTCTCAAATAACCGGGCAGCGCCGGGTCCCCAAGCTAGTCTATAATAAAAGTCAGTGTTTGTATGTATGTACGTATGCGGAGGTGTGGATATGTGGCAGCTTTCTGATTGGCTTCCAATTTCACAGACCACTGTGACCAGCACGAGTGATGGATATGTACCAAATTTGGCACACATAACCCCCATGACCCCCTTTATGTCCTGGTGAGGTTTGGAGAAGAATGGACAAAGGATGGTGGTATTTGTAGTACTTTCAAACCCTTTGGTTTCCACAGATCACTGTGGCCCCCAACAAAGACCAATAAAGACCAAACTTGGTACACGGAGCCCCCATGAGACCCTACATCCTACTGTAGTTTGGAGGAGGGCAGACAAAGGAAGATGGGACTTGAAGTACCTCCACTCACTTCATGAGACCTCATGCAATGACTGATCAAGACCAAACTTGGCACACAGAGCCCCCATGACCCACTCTATAGCCTGGTGCAGGTTGGAGAAGGATGGAACATGGACGATGGGACTCACAGTACCTTCACTAACTTCCGGAGACCACTGCAAGCCACATAAATAACTGATAAATAACTTGGTACGCATGGGCTTTCTCAAATAACCTGTGCAGCGCCGGGTCCCTAGGCTAGTTGTATATAAAATTCAAGGAGATAGCTCTAGTAGGTTTTAAAAAAAATGTTGCTTATAAAAATTTGAAAATTCCACCAAAATTGGTAGAAAAGTGAATTGTTCTGAAACTTGATGAGCTAACAGTGGTAATTTTTTCTATCATTGTAGCAAATTTCACCCCAATAGCTGTAAAATGAGGGAGAAAAGGAACTCCAGTTTCCCCTTGCATAATTTATTATAATGAAATAACACAATTTCATTACTCCCATAGTAATGAAAGTTTTACTATCTATACCAATGATTCTCAGTGGGCAGTACCACCCCTGGTGGGCAGTGAGGCGATCCAAGGGGGGTGGTGGGAGGCTCAGCGGAATTTGGGGGTGGTGAACCTCTTTTATGGGGTGGTGAATGATTGGCCATTTAGGAGGGTTGTAAATCTCTCTTCTTTGACCCCCGCCCCTTCGCTTTGACCTCCACATGCAGTGCAGTGCAAAGGCTGCAGTGCAAAGGCCTTCACATCCTCCAGCGGAGCCCCCTGCCATCACAGAAGAAAGCAAGCAGCGCCACTGCCGGAGAGGGCTCTGAGGGGATGGGCAGCTGCGGCCTGAGGGATAAAGAAGTGAGGCCTGCTCTCCCCGCGGAAGCCCTGGCACTTTCTGGTCCCGCCACCACCGCCTCTGCCAGGGAAATCTGCATTTTCTTCTGCGGTGGCAGGGAGGCTCCACTGGTGTCCGAGTTGGAGAAGAAGGATGCAGAGGCCTTCGCACTGCAGCCGCCACTGTCCTTGCCCCTGCTTCCCCCTCCGCTGTTGCCTCCGGGCCCAGAGCTGGGCTGCCTCAGCACCCAAAATGGCAAGGCCTCCTCAGGCTCGGTTACCACCAGTGTTCAAATTTGGACATATTGAGTATTTCATCCAAATCCATAGTTGTAATGTTTGGGTTCATAGTGCTCTCCAAAATGTAGGTGAACTACATGTCCCTAAATCAGTAAATTCATTCCAAACCCCTCCAGTATTTTCTGTTGGTCATGTGGCTTCTCTGTGCCAAGTTTGGCACAATTCCATTGTTGGTGGAGTTCAAAATGCTATTTGATTGTGGGTGAACTATAAATCCCAGCAACTACAACTCCCAAATGTCAAGATCTATTTTTCCTAAACTCCACCAGTGTTCATTAGGCATAATGAATATTAAACATAAGTTTGGTCCAGATCCATAGTGTTTGGGTTCTCAGTTCTCTCCAGATGTAGGTGAACTACATTTCCCATAATTCACTGCAAATTCCCCCCACAAACCCCTCCATTATTTTCTCTGTTGGTCATGTGGGTTCTCTGTGCCAAGTTTGGTCTAGGGTCTGTTTGGTCTAGGTCTGTCAGACTGGGAATGTACACTTGGTAAATAAATACTTGGTTTTATTGTTTAACAGCCACTTTCATTTTGTTTAATCTCCTTTTTATCTTCATTTTCATATGGATTCTAATAGTTATCCAGTCTATGTTCTGCTAACCACATTTTGTTTTCCCCCTTCAATTGACATGCTATTCATAAGCTTTTGACCCCTCTCCCAGTGTATTGCACCCACCAAAATGACAGGCTGATTGGATAAAGAATGCTCATTTGAAGCACAGTTTTCTAAGAGATGACATCCTTTACATTTTCCATTACTTTTAATGGGTATCCATTCTCTATCTTGCAACTCTGACATTTCACATTTAAACGGTATGAAATTTTCACACTTGCTGCTAACCCTCAAAGGATGAGATCTGTCAAGTTGTAGACAGCTTGGACAAATAATCTCAACTTTACAGGCAATTAGAAGGGTGTAAAAAGTAAAAACAAAATAACATCTGCTTTTGAAAATCAGAGTAATTTCTAAGGAGAAAGAGTCTGACTGTCATAACTCTGAGGGGAAAATATCTTTCCCACTGTGAATGGGCAATTCCAAAAAGAAAAGTAGAGGAGGTAACTACTACAAAGATGGTATGATAGACTTCCAGATATTGTTGGACTACTAGTCCTATCAATAGTAGTAAAACAGCCAAATGCAAGGTGTAAGGAAAACTGAAACTGCAGTTCAAGGCCATAGCCCAGGATTTTGATTCAGGGGGGCTGAGTTTGGTTTCGGGGCTGAGACTGGGTGAAAGAGGGTCTACCCTAGCAAACCTTTTGCATTGTTATCCCAATGACCCCATTAATGTGGGATATAATGAGCATGGTGATCAGATCATGATATGAATGAACGTAGCAGTTTAAATAAGGTACCAGTAAGGCCTTTTAGGTGGGCCACCCCTGAGAATTGGGGG
>JARBWK010000941.1:0-22866 GCA_030556195.1 Anolis apletophallus
GCCATGAAATGCAAAAAAAGAAACAAAAATTTTTTCCACCTTCTCCCTGCCCCGAGGGATTGTTTTAAAAAAAAAAAACAAGAGAAAATTTCTTTTAAACGACGTTTCTCCAATCTGGGGGTGGGCCCCCTTTTGGGAAGTCACGGGGGTGTCAGAGGGCCCCAAAGACCATCAGAAAACACAGTATTTTCTGTTGATTTGGGTTCTGAATGGGAATTTTTTTGGACCAATACTGTTGTTGGTGGAGTTCAGAATGCTCTTTGATTGTAGCTGAACTATAAATTCCAACAAACACAACTCCTAAATGTCAATGTCTACTTTCCCCAAACTCCACCAGTTTTCCCATATTTGAGCATATTGAGTTTTTCATGCCAATTTTGGCCCAGATCCATCATTATTTGGGCCCATGGGGTTCTCTGGATATGGGTGAACTATAATTCCAAAACTAAAGGTCAGTGCCCAAAAACCCCTTCCCAGTATTTTCTGTTGGTCAGGGGGTGTGCTAATTCCTCATTGGCAGATTTCCCAGAATGCTCTTTGAGTGTAGGTGAACTATAAAACCTAAAAATTTCAACTCTCAAATGAAAAAATCAACCCCCCAACTACACCAGTATTTACATTATGATTCATAACAGTAGCAAAATTACAGTTTAAGTAGAAACAAAAAAAATTTAAGGGTTTGGGGGGTCCCCCGATGAGGGGCTGTTTTAAAGGTTTGGCGGCATGGGGAAGGCTGAGGAACTGATTTAAGTTGTTATAAACTCCTTGGGGAAGATAGGTTTAAAATCGGACAAATACACAAGGCTTCAAAGGCAAGTCAAAAAAAGATTTTAAAAAAGACATTTGACACTTGTACTGGCCAGGGAAAAATTTAAAAGGGAAAACAGTAATCCAATCCTCATTAATCTGAAAAAATTGCACTTTTAAAAAGGGATTTTATTTACTCATTGCTACTTTATATGCTATCATTACAGTATGTCATCCTTACACTGTTTCAGTTTAAAAGCAAAATATGGGGGGAAAAAAACTCTATGTCCTGAGGAGTTTTGGGGTTTTTTCATACCCATTCTCATATTTTAATGTATTTTTTTTTTTACCCTACTTATACCCCACCTTTCTCTACCATGAAAAAGGGGGCTCAAGGGGGGCAAATATAGGCAATTATTCAATGTCTTAGAACACATACAAAATTTAAAAAATCTTTCAAATTTGTGAACATCCTGTGGCTCCATCCCAAAGACATGATGGCAACAGTCTTGGGCCCCGCAACAGCTCCCAAAAATGACCCATTTTAAAAAAAAATCAGGTGTCCCAAAAAGGGATGTGTTTTTTAACCTTATTTTCCATCTTTATTCGCTATGATACTTCATCTTGTTGATGGAACTTCCCCCCGGAATGGAAATTTTCGATTGAACAGATGGCAAACTATTTAAAAAACTCCCGCAGACTGAAAGCCAAAACCAAAAGGGCCGTAACATCTTTTATAAAAATTCCCATATCCAATGATACTATAGTCTTTGCCCTTCAAAAAAAGACTTTCAAAACCTTTGCTGGGAAAAATACGGGAAACTTGGCCTCTCATTGGAAAACTGGAAAAACGGGGCTCTTCCAGCAGTCACCAACCAATCCTCTGCAATGCCCCGAAATACAGTTGAATGGTGTAACATTAGAAAAGTTGACCATTTTTTGCTACCTTGGCTGCTACCCTCCACAAAAGTCAACATTGACACTGAAATACAACACCACCTGATCTCTGCAAGTGCAGTTTTTTCCCCGAATGAAGCACAGAGTGTTTGAGGACGGGACATCTTAGGGATCCCAAGGTGCTTTTTAAATAAAGCCATTGTCCTCCCACCCTGCTTTTGCTTGCAAAGTAGACTGTCTGCAGACATCATACGCAACTCCTGAAACTATTCCATCAGCGCTTCCTCCAAAAATCCTGCAAATCTTTTTTGGAAGGGAGGCGGAAAAAATGCTGGAAGAAGCAAAAATCACCAGCATTGGGGTGCTTCTGCCCATCAACTCTGCTAGACTGCCCCAAGTTGTCCCGGGTGCCCCATCACCATCTCCCCCAAAAAGCTTTTCTCCCAACTCAAAAACGGAAAATTAAGAGGGACAAATGGAGGGGGAAAGGGGGAAGCAGAGAAAGGGAAAGGGCTTCAAGCCAACCTGACAGGGGCCGCTTCCAACTGGAAACCTTTCCCCCTGTAGTTCCTCACGAGGAGAACATCGGATCAAAAAGAGGCTCCCCAGCCACCTACAGACCGAAGACACTCGGAGGACCATCATCCCGGGCATGAGGGGCGCCAAGTAAAAATAAGTATTCAATGCCTTTGAACCGTCCAATGAGATTAAAATAAAAAAAATACATATGAAACATTTAGAAACATTACATTCAATATTAAAAAAACCACAAATTCAGTTTATTTTGGGATAAATCTGTAGTTGCAAATTCAGCCTTTTTTTGCCCGAAAACTGTGCCACCCCAGTTAATTTGCTAAAAACATGTCCCCCAAACAGACAGGTGAAGGCTACCTGTAATATGCCCAAAGCACTAAAAAGAGGGTGGCTTTGATTTATTACTTGAACTCATCTGTTTCCCCTCAGCTTCTGCCCACCCATCCCGCAGAAAAGAGGAATAACATGCAGTAAAATCACATCACGCGGTTTGGGATTTTTTCCCGGGTACTTTCTTTCTGCATTTTTCAAATAAACAGTCTGCATGAAGAGGGGTTTGTAATCACAAATGACTGAGACAATGGTTGATATATGCAAATGTATTTTTTTTAACAAAAATAGTTTGCAACAGAAACATTGCTTGCTATCTTGGGTGTTTCTTTAAAACTATTAATGTTTACATTCAGGATGAACGGGGGTAAAAACGGAAAGCGGGAAAAAAGGGTGTGTGTGCTTATTATCTCTTATGGACAGATGCAGATGAAAAATTTAAATTATAAAAACAGAAATAAATATAATCAATATGACACATTTCTATTGATGATGCCCAACCTAGGAACATTCGGGAAAAAAAATTACAGCAAGATTTGGGAAAAAAGTCATCTGAAAGAAAAGGGAAACTTTTAAAAATGTTTTTTTTTGTCTGTAAATTGTTTGAATAAATGTACAGTATGGCCTCTGCATCTATGGGATATGCACGGGGAATCCCAAAAAACACATAGAATCATAGGGGTTGGAAAAAACCCTTGGGGGGGCCCATCATTCAAACACCTTTGTGACAAGAAGCAGGACAATCGCATTAAAAGCCCCCCCCAACAGATGGCTACCCAGCCTCTTTTTAAAAGCCTCAAAAAAAAGAGCCTCCACCACAATCTGGGGCAGAGAGTTCCACTGCTGAACAGCTCTCACAGTCAGAAAGTACTTCCTCTTTCCAGATGGAATACCCCTTTCTGAGTTTAAACTATTGTTCCGCGTCCTGGTCCCCAAGGCAGCGAAAACAAGCTTGCCCCCTCCCCCCTTTGACTTCTTCCCCCAACTTATACATGGCCATCATGTCTCCTCTCAGCCTTCTCTTATGCAGGCAAAACATGCCCAGCTTTTTAAAGCTGCTCCTCATAGGTTTGTCCTACAGACCCTTGTCTTTAAGTCACCTTTCTCTGGACACTTTCCCAGCTTGTCATCATCTCCCCTTGTGGCCCCAAAAATTGGACACAGTGTGATTCCAGGTGGGGCTGCCCAAAAGGCAGAATAGGGGGGGTAAAATGTTTTCCCCCTAGATCTAGACACTCCTATTTATACTCCTATACTCGTATTTATGCAGACAAAAATCCCACTGGCTTTTTTAGCTGCCACAACACATTGTTGGCTCATGTTTAACATGTTGTCCATGGGACTAAAAGATCCTTTTCACACATCCTCCCTCCTCCTTTTCTGTATCTTTGCACTTCTTTTTTTTCTCCCGAAACAGTTTTCCCTTTTTGCCCCTGTTGAACTTCTTCTTCTTCTTCTTCTTCTTCTTCTTCTTCTTCTTCTTCCTCTTTATTTTTTGGCCCATCTCTCTAATCTGTTCAGATTGCTTTGAATTCTGCCCCTTTTTTTTCCTGGAGTTTTGGCTATCTCCCCCTTTGGTGTCATCTGCAAACTTGATGATCATGCCTTCAAACCCCCTTCATCTAAGTCATTAATAAAGATGTCGAACAGGCCCCGGGCCCCAGGAGAAAACCTTTTATGGCCCCCCACTTGCCCTTTTTCCGGGTTAAGGGGAAGCTTTGGTGATCATACTCTATTGAACTAGGCCCGCCATAAATACCATAAAGTGTGCTGGGGGAAGCTAGAAAATACATAGGGGGAACATTTTTTTGTGAGAAAATGGAAAAATGAATTATTTATTTATTTATTACTTTGATTTTATATACCACTCCTTTCCCAACAGGAAAATTAACAATAAAATACACAAAGAAAAAATTTAAAAACAATGCTAAAACCAACAAAAAAACAGTCCCCCCTAGTACCTAGTTACATTGGGTATTTAAAATTAAAAAGCCTGGAAAAAAAGGGTTGATTTGCAGGGTCTTGGGCAGACAGCCCCCTAAAGGCCCAGACCCCCACCCTGGCGGGGCATTTCAAAGTCGGGGTCTTCTGCCTTCGGGGGGCCTGAAAATTGGCCTAAAAAAGGATGGACATTGCAAGCTATGGGCCCTAAAAGGTAAAAAAACCGTCCCACATACGGGGAGACCTGGAATAGTTTTAAAGAATGAGTGCTGGACTCAAAATAGTAAAACCAAAAAAAGATTTATTGAATAACAACCAGTAAAAATGCTGGTGGCCCAAAATGCTTAAGTAGGTTGCAAAAAGGGTCATTAAAAAAGGGGACAATCACTTGCCTCTTGGGCAGAGTGGGTGCTTTCTTTGATTCAGGTTCTTTTTCCTTCAATGGTTCCTTTGACTCATGAAGTTCTCTGGATCCCCAGAATCTACAGGCTATTACGAAGGCTGACCTTCCTTTGTCCCCGTAAATTTGGCTGAAAGCGTAAGGGTTTGGGTTTGTAGCCCGTGAATTGGGGGCTTTGTCGCAACTGGCTTGAAATTTTACCTTGCTATGTCCGTGTGCTCCCCTGGAATAAAAGCCAGAGAGGGCGTCCTGCCTCTCAGGGGAAACTCTGGAAAAGGGGGGAGTTAGAGCGGGGTGTCAGGTTTTTGGGCCAAAAACACAACTCTGCCCATCAAGCCCCAATGACTGGACAAAAAGCAAAAGGGCCCTTTCAGGTGAAGGCAACCAAATACAAAAAACAGATACAAAACAAGCCACATGGGGGGGCAATATCGGGCTGCTACCGAAAAAAGGGTCTCCGTGTGGTAGAGGACCGGTTTATAAGTACAAACAGAAGGGACTTCCAATAAGTTATGTTCTTTAGAACCCTAGTGATCTCTGGGAACATACAGGGGGACGGTCCCTGAAGTACCGGCCCAGATCGTATAAGACCATATAAGAATCCACCAATAGTAGCCCCACAGGTCATACTGCATTTTCATTTGTTTCTTTTAAATTTTAGGGGAAAAGGGTGGACCAAAACAAATTAAGCCAGTAATAGGCATTAGCATTTCCCAATGCTCATCAATGGATAAATTTTGGAAACTCAAGACCTTTATATCAACTGGGGTTTTTAAATTTTTTTTTTAGGGGGTGAAAAAAAAGGATACAGGAAAGCTCTCCTTTCATGGTCATTTTAAAAATAAAGTGGGCATTAAAAACCCCCTGTTAGAGACTTGGGAAAAGCATTTTTTGGCACTGAATCCATGAAAGGTTAAGTGAGTTAGTGGTGACCGCAGTGGCATATTGGGGATTCCCAAAATGACTACTCCAATATTAGAGGTAATGAGAAATAGATTTGGGAAAGGGGAGGGAGGAATGGAAGGAAGCCCCGATGCAGATATGATCTCATGGACAGGAACAGATTTTTTAAAAAAAAGCCCTGAGATACAATTAAGATGAAAACGTAATGAAAGACTGGATCCCATTTATGTTCCCTTTTTCACAAAGATAATTGTTAGCCTAAATGCCCGCTAAATAAATTCCATTCTGTGCATACTGAGAAAATGACAGAGCTGGAGTGCCAAATCAATGAAAATGTATACAGGTACAGTCACTACTGAGCAAAACATAATCCATCAGGATATATTTTGTTTTTTTTCTTTTCTGTAAAAATCTTCAACCTGCAGTTCCTCTAAAATAAAATTAAATATTTCTCCTTAAACTTGCACAGGACATGACAATCAATACTTTTTAAAAAAGCAAGATGGCACCCTGTCTGGGAAATTGTGTTCTTGTTAACCAAATTACCCCTCACATGAAGTTGAATTATGCCTTTCACAACATTTGTGTTCTCAGGAGGGGGGGAGATTTTCTACCCCCCTTAAAGGGCTACTGCACAAGCAAAACAGCAGGGTGGCTTTTACATAATGTGTCCCCCTTTTCATCGTGGGGTCTTTTTTTTTTGTACAACTGGACATTTTTTTCACAGTTCTCCCCTTTTTGCATCATTGCAATTTGCTTCATTAGTTTGCATATTGTGCCAGCAACAGCTCCATCATCATGATGGTTCAAATCGCAGCCTCTGATACAGCTCATCCTGTTCATATGAGTAAATAAGCTAAAAGCAGGTATATGATGATGTTTGCATTGCTTTTCTTGTATTATTGCTTTTAATTGTATCATTTGCATACAGACTGTGATTTGATTGCACAAGCGCTTGCACTTATCTATGCATATCTTGAGTAAGCACACACTATGATTAAAACAGATTGTTCTTGGCACATGCTCTGGCACTGGCTGAGACACAACAAGGTGTCTAATGCTCCACCTCATAAGACTCAGAAATTTGTCACCATAGTTCATCACAGTCATGGAGCAATCATATCTCATCTGTATCAATTAGTTCTGAAGAAAGCACAAACAAAACCACACAGGCATGTTCATTCTCAAACCTAGCTCACTGGGAAACCAGCCTTTACAATATTATTGTGAGGCTTTCATGGACAGAATCACTAGGTTGTTGTGAAGGTTTCCAGGGCTGTATGGCCATGTTCCCCAAAGCATTCACTCATGTTTAGCCTGCTTCTGGAACATATGTGCCGCCACAGCCATCAGGAAAATAGCTACAACAACTTAATAGTAATAATAATAATAGTAACCAATAGTAAGCTTCACAACCTCTGAGGATGACTGCCATAGATGCAGGCGAAACGTCAGGCGAAAATGGTTCAGGAACATGGCCATACAGTCCAGAAAACTCACAACAACCTTTTACAATATTCTTTTATAGCAAAAAAACCATAATAAAATTTTTGAAAAACGTTAATATGTTATGTCCAGCATTAAGACTTCACCTTTAGCTCTAACTTCATTCAAATGGAATGATTCAGGATTAATTTAATGTATCTATTTAAGAAAGACTTAAAATTGTTCAGCCAGATGGAATGTGTCATTTTCTAGAAACACAGCACCCTGAAAAAAGCTAATATGAAAAAGAAGTCTGTTTTACTGGTTGTTAGATGGGAGATGGAGGGTCAGCCTGGCCTTTTGAATTCAAAGTCACTTGGGAAGGAACTGTGCTCATTTTGCTTTGAATCAAAGCTTGTAGTCTGTTCTTGCAAAATGATCTTGGAAAAGGGTAAGGAAGCAGTTGACGATCTTTCTGCATCACTGGAGGATCACATTATTGGAGGGTGAGGGCAAGTATGTTGTAGGGAAGCTGAAAAATGGAAGAAAAACATACTGGTCAGATTAAGAGGATTATGCCGACATCCTCTACAAGAAGCTTAATCAATCTTTGACTTAATAATTGATACACTCTGACTACAGCCCCCAAATAAGGGTATCAAAGCTTGATATATCAATATAAAAGAGCATTTCTAGATATAATGACTTCTAACTATGGCTTCCTGTGGTTAGGTTATAGAAGACAAAGAGTTTATTCATGGCTTCATCAACATCAAAGTCTGTTCAAGTTGAGAGAAAGAAAGCTAAAATGCTCAGAACAAACTTCAATGAGACCGTCTATGGCCTCTTCAGAGAGGCAGGGAGAGACCAGCTTCAAGCTATGGATTAAGTAAGGATGACAAAAAATGTTCAAAAGTCAGGAAATGTTGGAGGTAATTTTTGTGTAGCTAGGATATTTAAATGTCAAGGCATTTCAAAAAAGGGCAGCATCCACTAATTTATGTTCAATTGTTTGTGTGTGTCATAACACCGAGCGCAGCAGCTCTCTGGAAACCCACCAAAGGATCTTTGTTTCATTCAGTCTTCCCAGCCTCAAACAAACAGGTTTCCTTGCAAACACACTTCATTTGTTGTTGAGCTATCATGGGTTTAGTGCTTGTAAAATCTTCTAAACACACTTCAGTTTTTAATTTGTCATGTTTCCTTGCTTGGATTGAGTTAACTCAGTTTGTGGCACCTCATATAGATTACAATTCTCTATCTTTTAGTCTCATCAAAGGTTAGATTACTGTGATGTGCTGTATTTAGGGTTACTTACCAAGAATCTTTGGAAATATTGATTGAGAAGCAGGGTACTATTTCCAGACACAAACCAAAAGATGCTGTTTCTTATAATTTTTACTTATAACAGAATAATGCATGACTACTGTGAGTTAAACTGCTGATCTGCTGAACTTGCTAACCAGAAGATTGGGGGGTTGAATCAGGGAGGCGGAATGTCAGGGGAAACCATTACTTTACCTTTTACTGTGAAGTAAAAGCCCCGGTGATGCAGTAGGTTAAATCACTGAGCTACTAAACATGTTGACCAAAAGGTCACTGGTTCGAATCAGGAGCGATGTGACCTTCCACTGTCAGCCCCAGCTTCTGCCAACCTAGCAGTTCAAAAACATGCAAAATATATAAGTAGATGTAGATACCACTCCAGCGTGAAGGCTTGGCCTCCATGTAGTCATGCAGGCCACATGACCTAGTAGGCTTCTACGAACAACACCAGCTTTTCGACTTAGGAATGGAGATGAGCACCACCCCCAGAAGTCGAACATGACTAGACTTAATGTCAGGGAAAACCTTTACCTTTACCTTTTACTGTGAAGTAAGGTTAGTTGTGTTCATTGAGTCTTCCTCCCAAAAAAAGGCATATAAGGGGTTATGATCCAAAGCACGAATGAGGATCCTTTGTTTTGCTTCAATTCCCAGCATTCTTCACTTTTGACTATGATGATTAGAGCTGATGGGAATGGCAATCTAACAAAACCTGGAAATGTGCATCATTTCCACCTCTGTCTAAAAGGCAGACAGTACTTGGAGCTGGTCTGGGAGATCCAGGTTTGAGCCCCACAAGACCATGAAACCTAATGGGTGCCCCATAAGTCAGGCACCTTATCTCTCACCTGACCTGCTTGGTGGGATTGCTGTAAAGATAAAGTGGGAAGGACAGCCATCAGTGGTGCTTTCTGCTTACTAGAGGGGAAAGTGAGATATTAAACTTAACAGAAAAATCAACTGCTCCTTTCTAACAACAACATCCACAATCAGGAGCGGTCCTACAGGTAGGCCAAGGGAGCGGCCGCATGGGGCCATTTGGGTAGGCGCATTCCCCGCCCTCAGACAGCATCCGGCCTCCCCTCTCCCTTTCTCTCTCTCCGAGGAGCATGCGCACAACCACCGCCCCCTTGCTGTCCTGGGCTGCGCAGCGGCCGGCCGTCTCCACAGAGTGGCCCCTCAGGCGAGGAAGCCACCAGCGGCGCGAAGGCACAAAGCCATTTGCTCAGACTACGGGGCCCATGGCATGAGGCGGCTCAGGCGGCTCCTCGCTCCTAGTCATAATAATGCGAGGGTTGCGGACACGAGAGGGCCAGTCGCTGCTGCCGCGCCGCCGCCTCCACCATGTCCCCGGCCTCAGCGGCCGCCTGACCAACAGCAACAGCTAGAGAGGCAGCAGCACCTCAGTGCCTCAGGAGGGAGAGGCGGGGCGGCGGAGGCGCCCGTGAGGAGAGTGAGGCCAGGCGGGGCTTGCCTCCCTTCCTTTCCTTTTGCTTTTGTAGTCGAGCCAGGAAACCCCAAATCTAGAAGGTCAAACCGCAGAGAGTCCCCAGTATTCCTTTTGGCCCATGGCCTAAGTTGCACCAGTACCAGACTCCCTTTTCCCCCTTCCCTTCTGCCTCACTCAGTTCCATACGTCACACTGCACCAACTTCGTCCCTCCCAGTACACCCAGCCACCATTGCCTCCCATTGCCCCATCCATACAGCATTTGCACAGCCAATAGAACCCATGCATTCAGTATCCACAAGTTGGAAGTTTCCCCAATCTGCCCCGTTGTTGCCCCCAAGGCACTCTGCCTCTTCCCCCATCTTGTCTCTGTTCTTTTCTTCTCTCCGTTCTCCCTCCCATGCCTGAGGAAAGCCCGGAAAAGCGGCCGCTCGCAATCAGTGGCCTGGCCCCCAGCTGGGACCTGAAGTTCACCCAAGGACAGTAATTACATCAAGGAGAACTACAACTCCCAAAGGAAGGCAGCACTGCGCTGCTTGTTTTAAAGATCATAACTCTGGGAGCAAGAACTGTATGGGAAAATCTGGGAAATTGCTGGGGATCTCCGTGTATGTGCAGTGTGGCTTCATAAGTTTTCCCTTTGACCCCTTGTAACCCCTTCCCTTCCCCCTCTTTCCCATGTAAAAGAAGGATTGCCTGTATTTTGCTATTGTGTAAGCTGAGAGGATATGACTGAGTCTTGCTCCCCAAAGCCTTTTTCGGATCACCATATCTATTGCATGAGCTATTTCTGATGGGAAATCTTGTTATGGATAAGCGGAAGCACTAGTCTTCATGCCCACATTCTTATCAGCCTGAAGGAAGTATTAATCGTCAGAGTTTCGTCCAGTTGATTCATCCTTTGGGACTTGGACATTGAAATATTTGTTCTTCACAGCAGGGACCACAGCTGGTTTCGGAACCCAGATGGGGTCTCACAATAGATCCTCAGCCACACAAAGGCTTGAGTGGGTTTCTGCCATCAAGCCTCTTCCTCCTTTCCCATTCATCCTCAAGTCCATTTAATCTTATCACTCCCAGGTGTCATTTCAGGTCGTTTACCTGGCTAGGACTCTTTTGTTTGACTCATATGCCAATATTGACAGCCATTTCCGTCTGAGCTTCCCTTCCTGGAAATCCATATATGGCCACAGACTCCTGATTGGCTGGGGTGGCGAATGGGAGTAGCGCCGATAGGCTCCCAGAGCCGGCCAACACCCCATCCATCAGCTGGTCCGACCAATCATCAGCCGATCAGCCAGGAGGAAGTGGGCGGGAATTTCAATTGTTTTGACAGTTCTGTAACCTTTAAAAACCAATGTTTTGAATGTATATGCATGCGTTCCTTGCGGGAATCAGGGTATTGCGGTTCGCATCCTCTCAGCTGAGCAGAATAAACAATTTCGTGGCATCTACCTAACTGATTGGTGAGCATAATTGGGCTAAGGGAGGCGGGTAGATTACGAGGGCCTAACCGCTCCTGGCTCGCCAGGTTAACTGAACCCTCGCGGGCTCTGTTCTGTGGTCGGTCCACGAGACTTGCCCGGTTGTCGGAGCAGTCGGTCCGGGGAAGTGGCAGCTGTTCGACAACAGATTTTGGCACCCCAGATGGGACTCCTTCTGGAGGGGTTCCGACTAAATTTTAGGGACAACTAAATTTCCAGAAGGCACCTGGTCCAAGAACTTCTTGGCCAGACTATTTGGGAAAGCGATTGGGTTCTTGGGAAGGGGACGCCTTTTCCAGGATTCAGAGTTTTAGACTCGCTCAGATCACATTCCCAAACATCTGGCTGGCCTTCAAGTTCTGGCCAAAGGAGCCGGGAGCATCCTTGACTCCCAAAAGGTAGAGCCATCGAAATTGAAAACCGGTAAAAAAGCAGCCGAGGGGTCGTCCCACACCAGGTTGGCGGTTCCGGGTTGACCTCCTAGAGGTCAGCAGGCGTACCTGTAACAAAAAGTCCTGGTCTCGGGCGGTAAGATCTTGCGCTAACGGTGGGTCAGAGCAATCCAACCTTTGCGGTTACAGGCTAAGAGGAGGGAAGGAAGCGGCCAGCACGTTAGGTCAGTGCCCCTGTCCGGACTCCTTTTAGTGGTTGGTCTCCCAGATTACTGGCATAGGACTTGGGGATCACTTAGCAGATTCGGCTGTCACTAAGCCGTCCCCTTAACTGAGTGCGGATCAGAGGGTGCTGCTAATATGGGAGCTTGTTCGGGCCGTCAGACGCGCCGCGTTCCAAATTCTTCACCGTTAGGTACGATCTTGGCTTCTTGGGACGACGTAGCAGGAAACTCACTTGCTTAGCCAAATAGTGGTCAGAACATGTGTGCAGAACGGCCCTCCGGCCTTTTGTTGTGGTGGTAAGGGCAGCTTGGCTTAGGAAACCGAGTGGAGGAAGCTAGACTGTGTTGTGTGTTGCTGGATTGCAGCCGGAAGGTGAGCCGATAGGGAGAAGTCACCAATCTCTGCCGTGCAAGGAGGCTGGGGACACCCCCCTCCCTCTCAGAGATCCCTTCCAGACCCTTTTATTCTCTCCTCCTCGGAGGAAGAATCCCTTTTTTGCATTTGCTTGCCCCCATTCTCTCCTTGTCCCATTTTCCTTGCCCTCTCTGCCCCCAAACCTTTCCCTTTGCCAATGAAGTCCTGTCTTACAGCTACCCCCCTTGAATCCCACCGTTTTCCCTTTGCCCCTTCAAAGGGAACCTTAGAGGGTGACTTTCCTCACCTTTTGCCCACTCTTGGAAATTGGAACTCTGCCAAAATGCTTTAGATCTTTTTTTTTCTCCCCCTGCCTGTCCCCTTGAGAAACCCTTTCCTTTCTCCCATGCCTGCCAGCCAAAATTTGCCTCGCCTCTAGCATCATTTTCTTTATTTTTCCTTTCTGTGTGTCTGCTTCATCAGGCACATGGCCCCCCTGCTTTAGTTACAGGGGTCCCAAGTAGAAAACCCCCAGGATCCTTCTCTAGAACCCCTAACCTTGCCATCCCCAAAGTTTCCTGCCTCTAGTTCCCTCCTTCCCTTGCCCTTAGCAAACTACACATCCCTGCTTCCACATTTTGCTTTTCTTGACTCTTCTCCTCTCTGCCCCCCTAGGGGCCAAAAGAGAAAGGTTTCTTTCCCATGTACTTTGTCTGTTTTCTCCCATTCCTGTGGATTCCTTTTGCTTTGCTCTAAGCCAAATTTTCCCTCCTTGATCTCTCACTCTCATCTCTCTTGGTCCTTAAAAATCACCATTTTCCCTTCTACAACTGTTTGAGTCTTTGTTCCCTAATTTTCTGGATAAATCTGGTGATTCCTATCCTTTGCTGTCTCTCCAAAGCCACATGTCTTTTTCCCTCTGCTACTCTGTAAATCTGCCTCTACCTTCTTGTGTATTCTCTTCCTCCAAAGGCAAGCCTTGGTCTTTCCCTTTGACTAAGGTCCTTTTTTCATTCCTATCAATACTCTATGTGGCCTCCTGCCCCCCCTTGCCCCTTCTTGCCTATACACTGGCCACTGGCTTTCCTCTTCTCCTTTCCCTGCTCAGTGGAAAGGAAGAATGGACTGCCTGTTTGTTTTTTTCCTTACTACGCTCACTTTCTCTTCTGAAACTCTCCAAATGTATGAATGTATGATTTTCTCCCCTTGAGAAATGGGGTGGGTTCTGTTTAAAGTGTTTATCTTCAAAGCCAGCATCTCCTCCTGGGAAGTTGGTGTGTTTCTCTCTGTCTTTGTCTCCCTAGTGAAAGAAGGGCATTCCTTGTGTTTTCTGATCTTCAAAGATTTAGTTGTTCTCTTTTTTCCTTAAAAGATGTATGCCTGGGTTTTTGTCTTTCCTGAACTCCTGCTTCTGACCAGCCCCATTGTTCTATTTTCACACCTGCCCTGAGGCCTGTAGCCAGGGATTAGTTTAACCTTCTCTCCTTTGTGTATGTATGTGTGAGTGTGCTTTCCTTCTGAAGGAAAGCGATGGGTGCTACTTGAAATGGTTTTCTTTAGATTTGTGTAAATGTGTATGTCTTTTCCCTCTTTTGCTCTTTCAGTTTGGAGGGAGGAGGGTTTGGGATGAGGAACTGGGGAACTCTCTGCCGATTGAATGGAGCTACCTCTGTGAAGTGGGTTTTGGTTTTCCCCTTTTCTCCTCTCCCCTTGCCCCCTGGCAAGAGGGAAGAGGGCACCTTTGCATTTCTTCTCCTTTGTCTCCATTCTTCAAACCCCTTCTCCCGGGAACTGTGAAATGAAATTCTACCTTCATAAGGTATATATACAAGTATGTCTGGATTTTCTTTTTGTCTTTGTCTCTCTATGGGAAATGGGCTCTCCTTGCCCTAAGTTCTTAAGTGGAAACTTCCTGTGTGTCCAAACCTCTATTGTTCTCCTTTGCTCTACCTTCCCAAGCCAGGGATTAGTTTAATGCCTGGAAAAGAGGAAGGTTCTCTCTTGTGTGCGTATGTGTGTGTGTGTGTGCCCTAGAGAAGGTGCTTCTCTTAACTGCCTTTTCCTCCCTGGAAATTATAGTTTTCCTAGGGACTGCTTTTCTCTCCAGATTCTGCTATCAGCCTTTCCTTCTAGTGAAACGTGCTGGCCAACTTCAATGGCCATGGCTCTCTCTCTCTCTCTTTCTCTCTCCCTCTGGCCTCCTCCAGTCCTTACATTTTTCCTGGTTGCATGTGCGTATGAATGTTTAAACCATTTCCCCTAACGGCCTTAAATTGAGGAGGTTTCCAGAAGACGTCCCCAGGAGAAGGAGCCCTGGCACAGCTGAAGACCACCCAAGGAAAGAGCGGACTGCAGGACCCAGAATCCCTGGCCACCATTGGAGGAAGTCGGTCCTCAGCGTTCGAGGCTGGAATCCCCTGCTGGAGAGGAGGGGACCCCAGCGAAGGAGTGCTGAACCACTCAGATGGTGCCATGAGCCAGGATGGGTCGCCTTGCAGAAAAGGCTTGCTAAAGAAGGCCAGGAGAAGGCCTGCCATTGTTGTGCTGTGTCAGGAAGAATGCAAAGGGGACAGGTGGAAATCCTCACATAGGTATGTATGGTTTCCTTTCCCTTGTACTAACTTCCCCCAAGGGCTGAAGGGAGGGCTGGGTGGGAGGGAAACTATAACTCTTTCTGAGCTCTTCTAGAATTATCCTTTCCCAAATCCTGCAAAATGGGCACGTCAACGAGGCCAGGCTGACCTCATCCTGATGGACCAGCTCTTTGCCAGACGGAAAAGATCATGGGCGGAATCCAAGGAGAGAAACCTGGGAGACATTATTCCGGAAAGTGCCCCTCAGGAAAATCCCCAGCGGAGACTGCACCCAGATCCAAAACGTCTGTGAGCCAGGGACCAGGACGGGAGGACCACATCTGCCAAGTTTCACCCCCTGTGGACCTGCCTTTTGCCTTCATCTTCACTGCTACTGAGAAACCAGCTTCCTGCATCTCCCCCCCTCAAGAACCCCATTCACCCTATGGGACTGTCCCCAAACAACACCAGACACAGTATTCACTGGGCGGCCACCGCTGAGCGTGAGTGACAAAGTTTCCCTCCCAGGCCTCTATTCTTCTCTATGCCCCTTTTTCCTCCTGTTTTTTCCCATCCCTACACTTTCTCTCTTCCCTACAGCCCTGCACCACTTCAGCACCATCAGCATACACAGTTTGTAGTTAGGCATTTTTGGGTTGCTAATTTCCTATCCTTAGCCTCGGGTTTGCCTGTGATGTCCCTCTCCTAGTAGGAAGTGGGGCCTGTTTGAATAATACACCAGCGAAACCCCCAGAGAGATGGCCAGATCATACGTGGAAAACTGTAACGTTTTTACGAATGTTGGAGCATGTCAGATAGAAGCCTCTATCCTCCAGCTCCAAAGTGGGGAAAATGTAGTCGAGCCAGGAAACCCCAAATCTAGAAGGTCAAACCAGTACCAGAGAGTCCCCAGTATTCCTTTTGGCCCATGGCCCAAGTTGCTCCCAGTACCAGACTCCTTTTCCCCCTTCCCTTCTGCCTCACTCAGTTCCATACGTCACACTGCACCAACTAAATAAACGTCCCTCCCAGTACACCCAGCCACCATTGCCTCCCATTGCCCCATCCATCCAGCATTTGCACAGCCAATAGAACCTTTGCATTCAGTATCCACAAGTTGGAAGTCTTCGGGGGGGGTCTGATGGTTGTTGCCCCAAGGCACTCTGCCTACTGTGCCCCATCTTGTCTCTGTTCTGATTGTTTTTCTTCTCCGTTCTCCCTCCCATGCCTCCTGGCTGATAGAGCCAAGAAGCCTTGCTATTCATCAGTGGCCTCCCTGCAGCTGGGAAGATAGTTTCATCAAGGACAGTAATTACATCAAGGAGAACTGGCAAGCTCCCAAAGGAAGGCAGCACTGGGCTGCTTGTTTTAAAGATCATAACTCTGCAGACTGGGAACTGTATGGGAAGGACTGGGAAATTGCTGGGGATCCCTGTATCTGTGTAAATGTACAGTGTGGCTTCATAAGTTGTCCCTCTGACCCCTTGGAACCCCTTCCCTTCCCCCTCTTTCCCATGTAAAAGAAGGATTGCCTGTATTTTGCTATTGTGTAAGCTGAGAGGATATGACTGAGTCTTGCTCCCCAAAGCCTTTTTCGGATCACCATATCTATTGCATGAGCTATTTCTGATGGGAAATCTTGTTATGGATAAGCGGAAGCACTAGTCTTCATGCCCACATTCTTATCAGCCTGAAGGAAGTATTAATCGTCGGAGTTTCGTCCAGTTGATTCATCCTTTGGGACTTGGACATTGAAATATTTGTTCTTCACAGCAGGGACCACAGCGGGTTTCGAACCCAGATGGGGTCTCACAATAGATCCTCAGCCACACAAAGGCTTGAGTGGGTTTCTGCCATCAAGCCTCTTCCTCCTTTCCCATTCATCCTCAAGTCCATTTAATCTTATCACTCCCAGGTGTCATTTCAGGTCGTTTACCTGGCTAGGACTCTTTTGTTTGACTCATATGCCAATATTGACAGCCATTTCCGTCTGAGCTTCCCTTCCTGAAATCCATATATGGCCACAGACTCCTGATTGGCTGGGGTGGCGAATGGGAGTAAGCGCCGATAGGCTCCCCAGAGCCGGTCAACACCCCATCCATCAGCTGGTCCGACCAATCATCAGCCGATCAGCCAGGAGGAAGTGGGCGGGAATTTCAATTGTTTGGACAGTTCTGTAACCTTAAAAACCAATGTTTTGAATGTATATGCATGCGTTCCTTGCGGGAATCAGGGTATTGCGGTTCGCATCCTCTCAGCTGAGCAGAATAAACAATTTCGTGGCATCTACCTAACAGATTGGTGAGCATAATTGGGCTAAGGGAGGCGGGTAGATTATGAGGGCCTAACCGCTCCTGGCTCGCCAGGTTAACTGAACCCTCGCGGGCTCTGCTCTGTGGTCGGTCCACGAGACTTGCCCGGTTGTCAGACAGTCGGCCTGGGGGAAGTGGCAGCTGTTCGACAACAAATATTCTGTTGGTAAAACTTGATTTGATACATAAAATTCAATAGCTTGACAGCAGGAATACCTTTTATGACGCAATAGCTATTGCATATTCTAAATGAGATTATACTTTCTTCAGTACATCAAAAGCTACCCAGGTGTTTTGAAGATTCACATTTATTTAAATTTCATTCAGGAACCATTACCATCAACCACTGCACATACATGCACATTCATACACACCTCTGCTGGTAACAAATCAAACCCCTTTAACTTCTTGACAGCAATTATGTATGTGCTGAATGATATATGCTGAGCGAAGTTCGAGGGAACTCACGTAATCATAATGAATCCATGGCCAAAACATCACTGAATTTCATAGTAGTGTAAAAATAGATTTTGAAAATGAAGTTATAAAACCTAAATACACAATAAAAAGCAGTGAAAGCATAATATAAATCAAAAGACATAAAATCAACTGGCAATGTCACAGGCAGAAAAATAAGTTGAACTCAATTGCTAGCCTGGGACAACACGAAGGTCTTGGCTAGCACTAAAAGAAGAACAATGAATTCCAGAGGAGTTTCCATTTCTAGAACTAGGGAACTACAAGTAAAAAGACCCTTTCTTCAGGACTTCAGATTAAAGTGAGAGTTTTTCAGATATGTATACATTATAGCAGGACTGAGAAATCTCCCAATCTCATTGCATTGCAATAATCAGAATCCCACCAGCATTTTCATCCCAGGTTTGTAACACTATGGCCCCATCTACACCACCATATAATGCAGTTTGTAGATTTTTAAATTTCTAATATGGATGATAAATGTGCATTTTTCTTAATGTTTGTATTTTTACACATCCCATTGACTAAAGGATATTTGTGTCAATTTGTCATGTATACACATATTTGGGTAGTTATGTGGACAATGACAATGATGACAATTGCTATGGTAATCGACTATGGACAAGTTTGATGGAGTTCCAACTACAAAATTTGGCTAGATAATGGCCACCAGACTGATATTTTTAGTAGATTTTAATTGTACTGACTAAATGTTTTAACTACATTTAATTATAGGTTCTGTTATGTATTTTATTATATCTATATGGAGGCATTGAATTGTTACTGGATGGAAACCGCCCTGAGTCCCTCCCCCCCCCCAGGGGGGTTGAGAAGGGCGGGGTTACAAATATTCAATATAAATAAATAAATAAATAATCTTAGCAGTATGCATTTCCTTTCATATAGCCTACAAAATAAAAAATGACAACCTGGTACATGTGAGGTGGTATTGCTGATAAGAAAATGAAATATATGTGCACATTTTTATTTATATACTTGCAGATTTCACATTGATTTCTGTGTAGTTTAAACATTGTTAATATATATGTTTTTACCGTTGCTACATGAGGAGATATTTAATCAGGAATAGGATTGAAAAGATGATGGCTGGTAATCTATTGGTGAATAACAATGGCATGAACTGGATTTACACCACTTTCCTGGTCACAGCAGAAGCCAGAATTGCAAGTGCAGGAAATCTAAACCTACCTTTTTCTCAGTTGTGGTCCCTGGGATATGTTATCATTTCTGCTTGGTGGACAATGAAGCAAATAGTAGAAAATCATCAATATGTTTTTTAAGAGGTTGCAAAAGATGTCTGTCACTGTGTGTTCTGCTTTAGAAAAGGATGTAGTTTACGTTTTCTATCTCCCTGATGCCTGACTATGAGAATACAGTCAGGTTAGGGAAATGCAGTTGAACAAATGTGTACATTTGGGAAGCATGGGTGTGCAGACATTGGATTGAAACTACGGTATTGTATCTAGGTCTCATAACTACTCATATGTTCACAGCTGGTATTTTGCAGTGTTATGGCAGGACACAGAAATCATGTTGTGAGAACATGGATCATTTTGAGGTGTCCTAGAAGTGGAAGTCGTTTTAAGGTTAAAGATCTATCAGTGGTGACTCATAGTATCATTGGTACCTTGAAAGCGAGGATGAGGGGATGCTGCTTGAAGGCTCAGCTGGAGCTGAAGCTCAACAATACCCAGCAGTTATTTCAGTCAAGCTTTGAAGCAGAATGTGTGGAAAGAGCTACTACTTCGCAGCCTGCAGATCAAGTGTAGGTGAATTTCTCTTGATGGCGTACAACCAAGAGCCCCTGTGTTCAAGCTGATCTGACCTGCAGCAGCAGGAGTTCCGCAGTTCCTGGATGTCCCACTGGGCTAGCATTGCTGTGTGGGGGCCAGCTCAACAAAGCAATCTTTCTTCTCTTTGCTTTCTTCCCTGACCTTAACATTGTAACAAATCCTCAAATAAAGGATCATTAGATTGCATTTTTCTCCCATAGTGATACATTGTGTCCTGTACTATCTCCAACTCACTCAAAGCATGAATCTTTCCTTTCCTGAGCCGCAGATCCCTGCTGGCTCGCCTGGGATGCTCTTACAATGTCCCGGAGAGGCCGAACTGTGTTCCCCTGAACTGTGGATACCGAGACCCATGGAGCCTCTGTATCCAAGGGTCAATGGATCACTTCCA
Organism: Anolis apletophallus; assembly: GCA_030556195.1. Taxonomy (NCBI): domain Eukaryota; kingdom Metazoa; phylum Chordata; class Lepidosauria; order Squamata; family Anolidae; genus Anolis; species Anolis apletophallus. Next base: position 19,975 of record JARBWK010000941.1, read on the forward strand.
AACCAGTGCCATTTTTCTCCTAAGCTAATTATAAGTCTAACTGCTATCTGTTTTTGCTTCTTTGGGCCCCTACGCCCGGAATAACCTTTTTTTATCATAAAGTAATAAAGTTTAAAGGGAGACCATCTGGCTGTCATCTATGGCTCCTTGCAACATTGACCGATCTTGCTGCTGTCCTGTGGATGTCCAGAAGCCCATGATCCAGGGAGCTTGCTGTGGTCAACCCATAAGACCCCTGGGAAGCAGGCCACACTCTGACCCTGGTGAGGCAGGATTTGTAGTGTCCTTCCATATGGACGGACCCCAACTCTCAGCATTTGCTGCAACCAGTGTGGATCACATGGATCACCACCATTCCCCTTTCACACTTATGGACTTTTCTCAAACTTTTATAAACTTTTATGAACTTTTGTCCACTTTTTAAAGGACTTTCAGGTAGTTTTTGGAAACTTTTCCTTTCAAACCCCATGGACGTCTCGTGATTTCTGGCTCCTAATGGACTCTGGTGGGTGGGGTGGGTTGAATAAGATGATATGGTTCCTATTTTGCCCTATATGAATGTATTCCCCTATATGTTTTGCCTTTCTATGTATTCCCATATGAAATATGAAATTCCACCTTTTTGTGACTGCAGCATACCAAAAAGGCTCAGGAATTTCCTGGGCCAGTGATCCCAAAAACAAAAGGACTTAAACAAACAGCGCTTGCATGGACACAAACAAAGGACATTTCTCAAACTTCAGAGCTGTCCCATTTGAAGAAAAATGCCATTTGGGGACACACTATCAGATTTCCAAGCTTGACCATCTGAAAGACGTGCCACATGGTGATTTGGTCATTTCTCATAAAGGGGACTTCCTGCCTTTGAAAAGCCTTTGATGTCCCAATCTGCTCACCCTTTGTTTTCATTCTCCTGGCCAAAACCAATGACAGATACCATCAACGATCCATATCAGGGATAAAGACTACTGGGGTTTAAAGTTCCGTACAGACCAAAATGTTTATTAGCTTCACTTGGGACAATTCAACAGCTAGCTTGAGGACTTGTTTGAAGTAACGCTGGCATTTGAAAAACATTAGTAATTTAATCCACACTCATCAGCTCTTCCTGTTCATTGTTTTCCGCTTGACCGCCTCTTTCACTCATTGGATAAGAACCCAAAGCGGTGCTGGAGCCTGATGGCTGAGGGGGGGCTGCTGGCCACACCTCCCAGCTAGCAAATGACTCCAACGAATCAGCTCAAAGCTGGCCGAGGCAGAGGGTGGAAAGTTTGAACTTTGACAGTCCAGTATTTCTATAAGAATGTAATGTTTTGCCTTGCACTTTATTTCAGCTTAGCAAAAGATTGCGGCTTGACATCCGTCTCTCCAGCTAGAACGAAATAACTCGGTGGCATTTCTTCAACTTGGTGAGATCTTTTATTGGGGGAAATTTAGGGACAATTGGTTTGCTGCTTCCTATCTCACCAAGGCTATATCGATCCTCTTAGGTGGGTCTGACTGATTGCCTTCACGGCAAGACCCCAAATTCTGATTGATATCACTTGAGCAAGCCAAGGAAGAGGTAGCCATTTTAGCTTATGACTATAAAAGAGAAGCCTTCACTGTAATAGATTCATGGCTATGGGAGTTGTAGTTTGTCATTACTTACTTGGAAGAAAAGTTAACGATCTTGTAAATTACAATGTTATGATTCCATGGCATTGAGCCATTGCAAGTAAAGTAGTGTAAAATCACATTAATTCTACAGTGTAGATGACCCTAAATCACTAATGATGAGAATTCTTCATGTGTGATCTATGTGATTCCACTCCCTGACAATGTAGGTGCTAGAAAATTAGCTGTAGTAAAAAGCAGGGATCATGATCTTGGCATAGTTGGGTATAATGAGTCCACTTCCTGATAAGAAAAGTCAAGGTTTATGAAATAGCAATAGTGGGAATCAGAGTTTATGATTGTAAAGACACGTTAGGATTGGAAGTCTTCAACTTCAGAGCAGGAGATGTCAAAGGAATTCCTTGTGTGTATTTTTCATCAGGAACTTGTAGTTAACAGGAATGGCTAATAAGAATGAAGGGAAGCCTTTTTGCTACTCTGACACAGAGCCCACATATCTAATTAGTCTACTGGGTGTGATGCCTGTCTTCTTTTCAGCATGTTTCCAATTATATGGGTACCAAGTTTCTTTTAAGCTTTGTTTTCTGCAGTTCAGGTCACTGAAGGAAGGTCAGAAGTTCACCTGCTCACAGCATTTCCTTGTTAACTCACAAGCTTTTGGCTGTAAACAAAGTGTGATTTTCATCCGGAACAGGATTTTTTAAAATTATACACATTCTGACATACATAGACAAGATTAAAAACAGAAATAACACTGCATCCACCAAGGTGGTGCACTGAGGCACATTGGTATTGCCTGGGTGTACCTTTTGTTGTTTTGCTGTGTATTATCTGCTTAAAAATAAGAGCTTTCTTCTGTGTTTTTATGTAGGAATGTTCTATGTAGGAATGTTCTTGCAAAGACTAAGGACTGATTCTACATAGACACTAAAATCCAACTTGAAGTCACCTTGAGATTGGGGTGTCTGTGGCAGCTTTTAAATTGGTTCATGGGGTGCCTATAGAACCAGCTCTTTTTAACTTATTTCTGATCTGACTACTACGGCAGCAGCCTAACATGGTTATCCTGGAATACAGAAAGAAAGGAACTATAGTAATCTCTCCACTTTTGCAGGTTTCACCTTGTGGTTTTGGTTATTCATGACTTTGTACCTCTGCCCCACCTCCTGAATTTGTGTATGCTGAATTGGGGGAAGGCGAGGAATCATCACCTACACTATGCGTGGCTTTCAAATGTGGGGCTGCCCTATGAACATTCACCAGATGCGGACTGGG
>JARBWK010000942.1:0-22858 GCA_030556195.1 Anolis apletophallus
CGAACACAGTAATACATATAGTTAATATGTTTTTAAATGTATTCATACACTCAGTGTGAAACCTGGGCCTGTTTCGATGAACACAACATAGATATCTTGGCAGGAATGGCAGAAAGACACAAACTTCCCACACAGAACTCCCATAACCAAGAGAAAATGCTATAAGAGTTTGGTGGGCATTGACCTTGAGTTTTGGAGTTGTAGTTTACCTATATCCAGAGAGCACTGTGGACTGAAACAATGTTGGATCAGGACCAAACTTGGCATGAATACTCAATATGCCCAAATATGAACGGAGATGGAGTTCAGGGGAAATAGACCTTGACATTTGAGAGTTGTAGTTGCTGGGATTTATAGTTCCCCTACAATCAAAGAGCATTCTGAACCCCACCAATGATAGAACTGGGCCAAACTTCCCACACAGAACCCCCAGGAGGCAAGAGGAGTTCTCTACTTGGGGAAAGGGAGGCGGGCCTTCCCAATGCATGGAGGGGAGAGAGCCAAGTAGGCAACGGGTGGGGGGGGGGTGTTTGTAATTTTGTGCCTTTATCGAGGTAGGTTTCTTAGGGTTTTTATACTTCAACACACTAGTCGTCCCCCCCCCCTCCCCCCCTCCAAGGTTCCAATTTCCCACGGCACACCTGATGATCGCTCATGGCACACTAGTGTGCCCCGGCACACTGGTTGGGAAACACTGATCTAGCCCACTGATACACACACTAGACAACAAAATCGAAGTAAACTATATCTCACCGGTAACATGTGCGGTAATGATCCAGTCGATAAAATGAAAATAAACTCAGGATTCATTCATCCATATGATAAGTCTTTTATAGTCCTTCAAAATGTTCGTATATAGATATCAACAGTCCCAAATGGGCCAATTCCACTGTAAGACCCTCAGTTCAAAAGTAAATAATATAATATTCTTGACATAGATGTACAGTCTTTCGTGGTCTTCTAGAGAAGATATCTTGTGGTTCAAGGCAAATGTCTATATTCACCATAAACTCAAATAGAATCCCAAGGAAATATATTTGTATTCCATAAAGAGCCACAGGAGACGTGTTCGAGAGGTCATAAGCTGCTGTCGAGGTTGACACTGGCCGACGAGGAACTATGTAGTTTAAAGGTCCTTACTCTCATTTCGACCTAATCTGGTCTTTTTCAAGGCCATATTTCAGCTCCGTGTCAATACAATCGCATAGAAGTAATGTCTGAGTAGACGCCGCACAGCACGTATTCGTTCAATTCCCAGAGGTCTGTATCCTCATATGTTATGTTTTCGTGGCCATGAAAATTTTTGTTGCAGTTTTAATCATTGATGTTTTTAACTGCTTGGATTTTAATGTATTTGTTTATTTTTTATTCTACTTGAAATGTTGTTTTATGTTTTTTATGTTATTGTATTGATATGTATTTCTGGTCTTGGCCTCATGTAAGCCGCCCCAAGTTCCTTTCGGGGAACAAATAAAGATTATTATTATTTTATAAATATGTATAAGTATGGCATCAAATTGTTGCCTGTTGTAAGGCCGCTCTGAGTCCCCTTCGGAGTTCGGGGTGAGAAGGGCAGGGTACAAATGCAGTAAATAATCTATATATATAAAGGAAGAGTCGTCATGGAAAGACCGTCCCAAACAGAGAAACCTTACAACGCAGAAACACCAAACTTGCCAACAGAAATAGGCCTCAAGCAAGGTATGTTTGTAGCAAAGAAACTTTCCCACCCAAAACCTAAAAAGCCCCCAAAACAACGAGTAAAAAAGACTACATTTCCCAGCATCCTCCGGGGCTGCCAACGACTCTCCCAGCCTCTACATTCTGACAACATGATTGGCTGCCAATAAGGGCGGATTTGCATAACTCCTGTACTGGCCAGCCAACATGAACATTCCGACCCATAATAAACTGTCAAAGGAGGATAAGGCAAAGGGCTGAGGCACAAACACCCAATTCACTTCCCACAGAAAATTTACACCCCTACAAATCACAGACCACGCCCAAAATTGACAGTAAGGCTTCATTAACTTAATTTCCCTGACTAGGCCTCACTTAATGGAATGATGTTTATGCTCTGAATTGACAGTAAGGCTTCATTAACTTGATTCTCCCGACTACGCCTCAGCTCATTGCACATTGTGTATGGTCTGAATTGACAGTAAGGCTTCATTAACTTGATTTTCCTGACTAGGCCTCAGCTCATGGGACATTGTGTATGGCCTGAATTTACAGTAACCAACCTTGGCACACAGAGCCCCTATGACCCACGCTACATTCTACTACAGTTTGGAGGAGGGTGGACCATGGATTATGGGACTTGAAGTACCTCCATGGATAATGGGATTTGTACTACTTCACAACCCATCATTCCCCACAGGCCACTGTGGCCGAGAACCAAGACCGATAAAGACCAAACTTGGCACACAATACCCCCCCATGACCCACACTCCATCCGACACAGCCACAACGACACAGCCATGGCCCCAACAACACCATAATTAACAACAATTCCAACCCTTACATACTCAGACTTTCTCGCATCTCCTAAATAGGGCACAGCAACGCGTGCTGGGTACAGCTAGTAAATAAATAAATAGAATCATGGAGTTGGAAGAGACCTGGTGGGCCATCCAGTCCAACCCTATTCTGCCAAGAAGCAGAAAAATCCATTCAAAACACCCCTGACAGATGGCCACCCAGCCTCTGCTTAAACGCCTCCAAAGAAGGAGCCTCCACCACGCTCCAGGGCAGAGAGTTCCACTACTGAACAGCTCTCAGGAAGTTCTTCCTCATGCTCAGGTGGAATCTTCTTTCGTGTTACGTTAATCATGGTGACGTAGCTGATAGAAAATTCCAGCCCAAATTCCTTGCCAACTGGGACTGCAGTTGGGGATCCCGTGAGATGCCTTCAATTTATTTATTTACGTCATTTATATTCCGCCCTTCTCACCCCGCAGGGGATTCAGGGTGGATCACAATGCACATGTACAGGCAAACATTTAATGCCATTGACATACAACATATATAGACAGACATAGAGGCAATTTAACATTCTAGAAATCAGTTGAATTTAGCCTCCCCACAAAGTGGTACCTAAATTTCCTACTTGACAGATGCAACTGTCTTTTGGGTTGCAAAGGTTGACAACAAGCTACACAAATTGGTCAAGAGCTCACCCCGACCCGAGACAGGCCTCGAACTCATGACTTTCTGGTCAGTAGAGATCTTATGCAGCTGACACCCAGCCAGCTGCGCCACATTCCCGGCGCTTCAATGCTTTTCCTTCTGCTTTGCAGCATTGAGGACGAGGTGAACTATTACCGTCTCCAGGTGGAAGGCTTCAGTGGGACGGTGGAGGACTCTTTCGCCTGGTACCACAACAAGAGGGGCTTCAGCACGCCCGACTCGGGGAACATCTGCGCTGCCATCTCCCATGGAGGCTGGTGGTACCACCAGTGCTTCTTCTCCAACCTCAACGGAGTTTACTACAAGGTCTCACAGATCTCTTTGTGCCCTGGGCACATGCAGCTTGCTCCCTGTGGTTGTTTTGTGCCAGCTCCAAGAACCCAAAGGGTGCTTCTGTCCAATGGCTTTACCTTTCTTACTCCTGGAGAGAAGTGACCAATTGGGTGCCATAAAGAGAGTCCTGTTCTGGGCCTTTCAGGGCAATTCCACATCTTTATCAATGATTTGTACAATGGAGTAGGAAGCATCCTGATCACATTTGCAGATGGGACCAAATTGGGAGGGAGACCTAATAACTCTGGCCCCTTCTACACTTCCTCTATATATCAGGATCTGATCCCAGATTATCTTTTTATTCCAGACTAGCTGTCCCCTGCCACGCGTAGCTGTGGCCCAGTCTGTGTGTGAAAATTTCATTATAAATGTCAGTTTCTAATTGGTTCTGTCTTAAAAATCACCAATAATGAAATAATAACGAAATTTTTAAAATGTTCACCACCAGAACTTTAGCAACACTATAGAAGCAAAGCACTAGCGCCACCTAGTGTTCATCACCAGAACTTTAGCCACACTGTAGAAGCAAAGCACCAGCGCCACCTAGTGTTCACCACCAGAACTTTAGCAACACTGTAGAAGCAAAGCACCAGCGCCACCTAGTGTTCATCACCAGAACTTTAGCAACACTAGAAGCAAAGCACCAGCGCCACCTAGTGTTCATCACCAGAACTTTAGCAACACTGTAGAAGCAAAGCACCAGCGCCACCTAGTGTTCACCACCAGAACTTTAGCAACACTGTAGAAGCAAAGCACCAGCGCCACCTAGTGTTCACCACCAGAACTTTAGCAACACTGTAGAAGCAAAGCACCAGCGCCACCTAGTGTTCATCACCAGAACTTTAGCAACACTGTAGAAGCAAAGCACCAGCGCCACCTAGTGTTCACCACCAGAACTTTAGCAACACTGTAGAAGCAAAGCACCAGCGCCACCTAGTGTTCATCACCAGAACTTTAGCAACACTTTAGAAGCAAAGCACCAGCGCCACCTAGTGTTCATCACCAGAACTTTAGCAACACTAGAAGCAAAGCACCAGCGCCACCTAGTGTTCATCACCAGAACTTTAGCAACACTGTAGAAGCAAAGCACCAGCGCCACCTAGTGTTCACCACCAGAACTTTAGCAACACTGTAGAAGCAAAGCACCAGCGCCACCTAGTGTTCACCACCAGAACTTTAGCAACACTGTAGAAGCAAAGCACCAGCGCCACCTAGTGTTCATCACCAGAACTTTAGCAACACTGTAAAAGCAAAGCACCAGCGCCACCTAGTGTTCACCACCAGAACTTTAGAAACACTGTAGAAGCAAAGCACCAGCGCCACCTAGTGTTCATCACCAGAACTTTAGCAACACTTTAGAAGCAAAGCACCAGCGCCACCTAGTGTTCATCACCAGAACTTTAGCAACACTGTAGAAGCAAAGCACCAGCGCCACCTAGTGTTCATCACCAGAACTTTAGCCACACTGTAGAAGCAAAGCACCAGCGCCACCTAGTGTTCACCACCAGAACTTTAGCAACACTGTAGAAGCAAAGCACCAGTGCCACCTAGTGTTCACCATCAGAACTTTAGCAACACTGTAGAAGCAAAGCACCAGGGCCACCTAGTGTTCACCACCAGAACTTTAGCAACACTGTAGAAGCAAAGCACCAGCACCACCTAGTGTTCACCACCAGAACTTTAGCCACACTGTAGAAGCAAAGCACCAGCGCCACCTAGTGTTCACCACCAGAACTTTAGCCACACTGTAGAAGCAAAGCACCAGCACCACCTAGTGTTCACCACCAGAACTTTAGCCACACTGTAGAAGCAAAGCACCAGCGCCACCTAGTGTTCACCACCAGAACTTTAGCAACACTGTAGAAGCAAAGCACCAGCGCCACCTAGTGTTCACCACCAGAACTTTAGCTACACTGTAGAAGCAAAGCACCAGCGCCACCTAGTGTTCACCACCAGAACTTTAGCAACACTGTAGAAGCAAAGCACCAGCGCCACCTAGTGTTCACCACCAGAACTTTAGTTTTGTAAGTACTTTAGAACCGTTTAGAATCATGGTTTGCCCAGGCCTACTATCATTCTTCAAAGTCAGAAGGGACCCCCGAAGGCCATCCAGTCCAACCCCCTTATTCCAGACAGGAAGACGCAAATGAACCCTTCTGACAGATGGCCACTTTACTGGGGAGGAACGGACTCGGCTCCTAATTTCTCCCATCTTTCTCCCCCTCCCTTTGTCTGCATTCACAGGGGGGAAGATACTCCTTGAAAAACCGCAAGATCCTGGGTCCAGATGGCGTGGTGTGGTACACCTGGAAGGACACCGATTACTACTCCCTCAAGAGGGTCACCATGATGATCCGGCCCCGCACTTTCCGGCCCCATCTCTCCCCATGAAGGCCGTCCGGAGCTTCTTTCCCACCTGAGCACCCAATGACTGCTCCAGATGAAGACATGGCATCCCAGAAATGATGCCAAGAGCAGCCGAGTGGACACAGCCCACATGGGTGATGTTTTTTTTGCTGAGGATTTGACCAATTGTTCAGTTCCTGACAGATGGACGTTCCTATGGCCGTGACTTGAGAAGAAGGAGGCTTCTCATCATTTCTCGCTGCCATTTTGAGATGAACCGCAGAGGAAATCCAGCTACCTCCAAGACGTCTCTATGACGCACAAATGAGACAAGGAAGTCCCATCACTTTGTGCAGTTATTTCGAGATTGACTTCAGAAGGTACAAGTGACACAGGGAATTGCTTTCCATCACCTTCTGTCAGCATTTTGAGAAGAACCGCTGAAGGAAGCCATCTATATCTGGCGATGTCTCCAGTCTGCACAAAGGAGGCAGTGGAAGGAAGCAGGAAAAGGCAAACGGAGACTCTGGGCCCTTCTACACTGACATATAATCCAGTTTCTGAATCCAGATGATTCCGCTTTGATCTGGATTATCTGGCAGTTTAGACCTTGTCTGCCCTGGGTTTGCAACAAGACCTGAGCTGGGCAGCAGAGTCCCAGCCTTCTTGGAGGACTTTTGGTCAGAAATGCCTACTTGACTTCAAACAACCACAAATATCAGGGGCATACTGTGCTGCCCCGGATAGAAGAAGTTGGACTTTGCTGGACAGTCTTTTGCCTGATATCGTTCTGGAAGGATTTGGGAATTTAAGGCACTGTGTTGCAACGGTTCCAATTGTACCTCTCAGGTTGATTCCAGATGGTGGCACTTCGGGATAGCTGCTCCTCAAAAAGGAGCTGTTCTATGGCAGCATCCCACAAGGCGCCATTCTATCCCCAATGCTCTTTAATATACAGTAAAGCAGGGGTCAGGAACCTTTTTGACTCAGAGAGTCATGAAAACAAAATATTTGGAAATTTATTTCAGTGAGAGCCATATAATATATATATATATAATATATTTTAAGACTGAATTCAACGAAATGTGAGTCTATACGTACATACTATGAGAAAAGGATTCCCCCGGCAGAATGACGAGACACTTCAGACCTGGCTCTGCAAAAGGCACGCTCAGGACTCTGGGAAGGAAGACAAGACGGAAGGAAAGGGAAAAGAAAGAAAGAAAGAAAAGGAAATAAAAGGAGGGGGAGAGGAAGAAAGAAAAGAACGAACTATGGAAAAGGAAGAAAAAAAGCAGGAGAGAGACAAGGATGGGAAAAGAAAGAAGGAAATGGAAAGGGAGGAAAGGAAAGGGTGGGGAAAAGAAAGGAAAGAGAGCGAGGAAAAAGTAAAATAATGAAGGGAAAAGAAGGAAAGAAAGAAGGAGAGAGAGGGGGAAGTGAAAAGAAAGGAAGGAGAAGGAAAGGAAGACTTGGAGGAAAAGAATAGAAGGAAGGAAGGAAGGAAAAAAGTGGGTGGGGGAGGGAGGGGGGAGGGAGGGAGGGAGAATGGAGGAAAGAAGGAAGGGGAGAGAGGGAGGGGAAAGGAAGGAGAGAAGAAGGAAAGGGTGAAGGGGAGAAAGAAAGGAAGGAAGAAGAAGGAAGGAAGGAAGAGGGAGAATGGAGGAAAGACGGAAGGGGAGAGAGAGGGGGAGGGAAAAGGAAGGAGAGAAGGAAAGAATGGAAGAGGAAGGAAGGAAGGAAGAAGGAGGGAGGAAAGAAGGTAGGGAGAGAAGGAGGAAAAAGAATGAAAGAAAAAGAGAGGGAAAAGAGAGGAAGGAAGGAAGGAAGGAAGGAAGGAAGGAAGGAAGGAAGGAAGGAAGGAAGGAAGGAAGGAAGGAAAGGGCGCGGGACCAAGGCGAACCTTGGTGTCAATGTTGGCAAGCCAGTCCCTCCGGAAGGCATCGAAGAGGCAGCAGCTCTTGAACTGCCTGATGATGAGAGCAATGAGCTGGGTGTCCCCCGGTGGCAGCGAGGCTGGGTCTGCGGCATCAGGGCCAGGCCCGCCTCCGCCGCCTCCCCCGAGGCCTGTGGCGGAGGACGTAGACAAAGACGAGGCACCACCGCCGGGCTCCGCCGTCCCTGGCTAAGAGGGCGCAGGGCCCCGAGAGCAGCGGGGGATGAGGAAGAGGCGGCGATGGTGGTGCGGAAACCGAGGTCTGGGCTGCTCTGGAGAGCCAGATGCAATCATGAAAAGAGCCACATCTGGCTCCCGAGCCATAGGTTCCTGACCCCTGCAGTAGAGTCTCTCTTATCCAACATAAACAGGCCAGCAGAACGTTGGAGAAGCAAAAATGTTGGATAATAAGGAGGTGAGAGAGAAGCCAGTAAGAAAAGTACCCCTCCCAAAAAGCATATTTTATACAGTCTGCCTAGAGATAGTTGAACTAGGAATGTAGTGATGTCTTGTTACATGTGAACTCTGAGTGCTGAAAGGTGTAGAGCCAATCAGGATGTGCAGGATGTGCATGAGCAGAGAATGCGCCCTACCCAGTAAAGGCATGAAGGAGATAAGGGGTGTGAGGTAATTGGGAAAAGAGTATAAAAATGTTTTACTGCGCCATTAGGTGCAGCAGTCTTTTGAGCGGCTTGCAGAGTTGCTGTCTGTCCGCCTCGTGCTGATCAGCTTGAAATAAAGAGTCTTGTTGGATCTGTCAGTCTCCTTGGCGTTTTTCCGATTCTGTGGGCCCCGCAACCCTAAACCCATGTTCCCCAACAGAAGGATTAAAGAAAAGCCTTTTAAACATCAAATTACGTTATGATCTTGCAAATGAAGCACCGAAACGTCATGTTTTACAACAAATCGACAGGAAAAAGCAGTTCAGTACATAGCACCGTTATGTATTAATTACTTTATTTATTAATTTAGCACCAAAAATGTCTCAAATAGCTTTTTTAAAATAAAAAAAATCTTTATTGAGTTTTGTGCAGTGACAGAAGATGATAAATCCGTCCGCCAGGAGAGGTGGTTGGGGAGGGATGGAGTATTCGAGTGGGTTTGGGTGGGGTGCTTTGGAGGTAGAAAAGGGGGAGAGGGGGAAAGGGTACAGTGGTGCATATAAAAAGACTTCCCAATATCTTCTCAAGGTTATCTTACACATTGATTAATTATAGGTTTCGCTGTGGTATTCTATTGTCTCATTAAATTATAGTAAGCAATAAATTGTATATATCTTTACGGTTACACTTCATTTGGGTTTATTAAGAATTGTATTCCTTTATTCTGCATATATTCCTTAAAGCCGGACAAGTCTGTTTTTTTCTTTCCTCTCATATAGTTTCTGTGATAGTATGTCCATTTGTATAATGTCCATGATCTTCCATGTCCATTTTCTCCCCAGCGTTAGTCGGGCACCTGTGCTTAGGGTTGCCATTTTTTGATATAAGAAATAAGGGACATTTACGGGATTTTTCACAAAAATAAGGGACACTTCATTAAAAACTTGAAACTCAAACGTTAGGTAGAAATAGTTTTTATTAACAGAATAAGATAATGATTGAAACTCACAAAAGAAACTGACTTACACCCTCTTAACAGGACATTGTATGTTTCTGCATGCTTTGTCATGCAGAAAAAACATTATTAGAACTACCTAATTTTCTCCATCTGTATTTAGTAGGCATGGTTTAGAATCCTAAAATGGCGATTCTTATATCAAATGGGGGGGGGGTTTATTGGTATATCAAAGACTTACAAAAAAATTCCCAAAAATTCCGGAAATGTAACTTAAGTACTAACGAAATTCGTTAGTAATTTGTATTACTAAGCCTTCTCGGTGGCGGCCCCTACGATCTGGAACTCGCTCCCGCCTGCGCTCAGGGCCACACTGGCCCCGGCCAGATTTCTGGCTGGCCTGAAAACCTGGCTCTTCCGCCAGGCTTTCGGGGACTGAACTGGATGGATGGCAGAGCCTTCTACGGCTCATATCTGCTGTTTTAACTGATGTATCTGTGTTTTTAAAGGATGTAAGTCGCCCGGAGCATCATTGGTGGAGGGCGACTCACAAGTAATAAAGTATTATTATTATTATTATGCCAGAGCATGTGCATTCCAGATGGTTTTGGCCTACAACTCCCAGAAATCCTAACAGCTGGTAAATTGGCTGGGATTTCTGGGAGTTGTAGGCCAAAACTTGAATAAACCACACTGAATTCTAGATGGGACTCTCCAAATAGGAAGGAGGGAGGGAAGGAGGGAGGGAGGGCGGGGGTCTTCTATTCTTGGAAGCAGCAAAAGAAAAGGAGGAGGACCCCCTCGCCTCCTCGCTGCCTCTCTCACCCCGATCCTGAGGGAGCGAGGGCCCAAGTTTGCCCAGGCTGAGAGGAAAAGGAAGAGGCCTGAGGCTGTGAGGAATGGTGGGAGTTGAAGTCCAAAACACGTACCTGGAGGGCTGAAGCTGGCCCCTGCGATGGAGCATGGCAGAACAACGGAAAGAGAAGCATCTGAGAGAGCGCAGGGAGAGAGGAGAGAGCGCAGGGAGAGAGAGGAGGAGAAGCGCGTGTGTGTGTGTGTGTGTGAAGCAGGCCCCTGCGATGGGGCATGGCAGCAGAGCAACGAGGAAGAGAAGGGGGGAAGCCTGGAGGACTACACTTTCCAGAATGCATTGCCTAGCCTACCTAGCAGCAGCGTCACTTCCAGTTCCTCATAGAAATGCGGGAAAAAGAAGAAGCTGAATGAAGGCGGGAAGGAAATGAGGGGGAGAAGACAGGGAGAAGTGAGTAGTACAATAATTAATTAATTAATACTTAAGAATCTCTTACGATCCTAACGCAAATTGTTGGCCTCAAGGACCGTTAAAGGAAGTCTACTTCCGGGATCGCGGCAGCGATAAGTAAAACCTCAAAAGTCCCATTACATACGACTCTCTTACGAATCCTTTTAATTTCTGTTTCATTTTTCTCATGCCTAGTATTTAGTACTTGACTTTGCTGACTTTAAAAGTGCACTGTCTAAACATTAAAATAAAATAAAATTTATAAGACAGTACATCTTCATGATTATTATGTCAATAGTTAATGGTATAGTATAGTATGGGATACACAGCATTGTATAGTATTGGGATGCACAGCTAGGCCTATTTTAAGAGTAACTCTCAAGCAACCAGAAACTATCTTTATCCAATATGATGCAACATTCCCCTTGGGTAACGGTTAATTAGTCTACTGTACTTTGAAAAAGTCCTGTATCGCCTCTTCCTTCCAACGGGGACGCAGGCTGCCCTGCCAGTTGGAATCCCCGGGCAGGCATTGCCGTGGAAACCGCAGCGCGCACCTTCCTCTGGTCAACCCCGCCCAGTCCTGTCCTGCTAGTCAAAAATAAGGGACAGGGCCAAAATAAGGGACGTCCCTTAGAATAAGGGACATATGGGAACCCTACCTGTGCTTAATAAAAATAACATTCTATCCTGGTTTCTATTTAGACTGGGTACTGTGAAACCCAGCAGGTAAATTTGTGGGTCTATTTTATATTTTGCTTTGATGATTTTTGTGTTTCTCTGTGTATTGCCTTCCAGAAGTTCTTAATTTTTTTTACAATCCCACCATTGATGCAAGAATGTACCATGTTCTTTATTACACTTCCAACACTTGTTCGAAATGTTTTTATTGAACCTGGCCAGCTTATCTGGGCATGAATGCCATCTATATTGTAGTTTCAGCCAGTTTTCCCGGACATCTGTTGCTGCAGTGTACTTTAATTTTTTTCCCAAACTTCTTCCCATTGTTTTAAATGTATTGTGTGCTTCAGCTCTTTTGCCCATTTTATGTGGCATTCCTTCACCCGCTCCTCTTCTGCTGACCATTTCAACAGCTGTCTGTATATTAAGCTAATATTCTTTTCTTGTTTTTTTTTATTATTTGGTCCCAGTAATCCTTCCCCTCCAAAAACCCTAGTACCCGGTCTTTTTTGTATATTTGATGTATTTGGTGGTAATGGAACCAGGTCGTTTTTTGGTTTATTTGTCTCAGATCCTCTATTGTTTTAATATCCCATTCAGCTTTATTTGTCTTTTTAAATATTTGTTTGTATGTTGATTATTGAATCAATAAGGAAACATGGACACAGGTATGGAAAGGGAATGTGGGTAGTGTTGCCAGTTATGCCTACCAAGAAAACTGGGTCAAGATGGCACTTGGCCCCGGCCAAATTAGCTAAGATATATAAAAATCTCAATCCGAAGTGCAGGAGATGCACTTCAACTGGCACCTTCTTCCACGTATGGTGGACATGTGACAAAACAATCAAATACTGGAAAATGATTCAATTAGAAATTAATAAAATATTGGGATGGAAAGTAGCAAGGAAACCCGACCTCTTCTTACTGGGGATAAAGGATTGAAGCTTTCCTAAAGAGGACTGGAGAACTTTTACTCTCTGCACAATTGCGGCGAGAATGGCCTTCGCCCAACAATGGAAAGATGTGGAACCCCCCACGAAAGAAGCCTGGTTCTCCAAACTCTGGGAGCTATCCAGATGCTGGCCTTAAGCGAGAAACTGCGCCGGGATGACAACAAAGATAAAGAGACAATGGATTGGTCAAAAATCAGAACTTACTGTAAAAGGGAATTTAATGTAGAGTTAAACATGATATAGAGACAGAATGATTCAACTTTCTCCTCCCCCCTAACCTCGCAGGACGCAAAGGAGGAGTAAGAGATAGTCGAATAGAAAAGAGCGGCCTGGAACCAAACCCCTCGACCTCCGAACCCGAGCACGCTTTTCACACCCTTTCTCTATCTTTCTGCTATAGCACTCAACACGAGGGAAAGGCCCCCGGGCCCTTCCCTCACTGTCAATCTGACCCTTCATCTAAAGCTCTATCCCTCTAACTCTCTTTTCTTTTCCTCCGAACCTTTCGGAACCCCCATCTCGACTTGAGATGGTTATATGTTGTTGTTTGTCTGTATTATCTTATGAAAATCAATAAACTTTATTTTAAAAAAATATTTGTTTGTATGTTAACCACATATCAGCTGCCAATTCTTTTTTGTGGAAGGCCTCGATGGGGGAATACCCACATCGGGGTCTTCCCAAAAATTCTTTGTTTATGCTTCTCCCATGTTTTGATGAGAGCAGCTCATATTATATGGTGGCTGAAGTTTTTTTCCACTTGCCTTTTATTGTACCACTAGCTTGGGGACCCAGTGGTGCCCGGGTCATTTGAGAAGTGTAGCAAGATGTAGAGTGGGTCATGGGGGCTCTGTGTGCCAAGTTTGGTCTTGATCCATCATTATTGGGAGTTGCAGTGGTATCATGAAATTACTGAAGGTAGTGGAAGTCCCATCATCTCTGGTCCACCCTCCCCCAAAGTGTAGTAGGATGTACATTGGGTCATGGGGGCTCTGTGTGCTAAGTTTGGTCTGTATTGGTGAATGGATGAGGGTTGCACTGTTTTTGGGAAGTAAGTGAAGGTACTTCAAGTCCCATCATCCATGGTCCGTCTCACACAAAACAGGATGTAGAGTGGGTCATGAGGGCTCTGTGTGCCAGGTTTGGTGTTGATCAGTCATTGGATTAGGTTTGTAGCAGGCTTGGAAAGGGAGGGAAGGTACTACAAGTCCCATCATCCATGTTCTGCCCCCCTCCAAACTTCAGTAGTATGTAGAGTGGGTCACTGGGGCTCTGTGTGCCAAGTGTGGTCTTTCTCGGTGTTTGTTGGGGGCCGCAGTTGTCTGTGGGAACAGAGGGGCGTGAAAGTACTACAAATCACATCATCCATTGTCAGTCCTCCCCCGAACCTCACCAGGACGTGAAGGCAGTCATGGGGGTTATGTGTGTCAAGTGTGGTCTCGATCAGTGATTGGATGAGGGTCGCAGCGGACTTGGGAAGTGAGTAGAGGTACTTCAAGTCCCATCATCCATGGTCCACCCTCCTCCAAACTGCACCAGGACGTAGAGTGGGTCATGGGGGCTGTGTGTGCTAAGCGTGGTCTGTATTGGTCCTTTTTGGTGGCATCAGTGGTCTGTGGGAACCAAAGTGTTGGAAAGTACTACAAATCCCATAATCCGTGGGTCATGTCCCACGAACCGCACCAGGACGTAAAGGGGGTTAGGGGGGTTATGTGTACCAAGTTTGGTGCAGGTCCATCACCCGCGCTGGTCGCTGTGGCCTGTGAAAGTGGCTGCCACATATCCGCCCTCCCGCCCTCCGCACACATACATACATACAAACATTCCACTTTATAAAGGTATACAAAGGTATACAGATAGGTACCAGTGCCAGCCAAAACGTAGGTCGTGGCCTTCTATTTGTAACAAGTTTTGATTTGTTAGCGTTATCCATTCTTTTATTGCTACCAGGTTGGCAGCTTCATAGTACAATTTAAAATCAGGCAGCCCCATTCCTCCCCTATCTTTATCATCCGTTAGTAGCATTATTTTTATTCTCGCTTTCTTATTTCTCCAGGTAAATTTTCTGATAGCAATGTTCCATTTCTTAAACAAATACTCAGTTCTAACTATTGGTAAGGTCTGGAACAGGTATAGCTTTTCAATAACTTTAAAGCAGTAGTTCCCAAAGTGGGCAGTACCACCCCCCTGGTGGGCGCTGTGGCGATCTAGGGGGGCGCTGGAAGGCCCAGGAGAATTTGGGGGGGGGGGCGTTGAAACCCTGTAAGGGGGCAGTGGTGAGCAGGGGCGGTCCTACAAGATAGGCCAAGTAGGCGGCCGCCTAGGGCGCCATCTGGGAAGGGGGCGCCATCCTGGCCGCATGGGGCGCCATCCTGGCCCTGCCAATGTTCCTCAGACAGTGCTGCAGCTGCCTGCTTTTTGACCCCGGCCTTGTGCGCTCCGATGCCGCTTCTGGGCTGTGCGGAGGTTTTCACGCAGGCACAGTTGCTCCGGAGCTGAAGTTGAGCGCAGGAGCAACTGCACATGTGCGAAAACCTCCGCGCATGCCCAGTAGCTCCCTTGCGCAGAAGCCTGTAAGCAAAGCACTCCCTATCGGGCAGGCAGGGAGGGCTTCCCCTCTCCCTTTGTCTCTGCCGCGAAGGAAGGAGAAAAGAATCAGTGAAGGAAGTGTAAGTGAAGGAATGAATGAAGGGCTTTCCTCCTCCTCTGTGACCTCTTCTCGCCCTCCTTCCTTTCTTCGGCTCTATTTCTGTCTAGACCTGAGGGGCCTGAGGCTATGAGGAGTTGTGGGAGTTGGAGTCCAAAACACCTAGAGGGAGGGGGGGCCCAAGTTTGCCCAGGCCGCGCTGCCTGTATTCGACCTCATATGAACATTTTGGCTGTTTTTCTATTTACATTAACATTGGGATCCTAATTTTGGACTTATGGGAGACTCCTATGAATTATGAGTCGGGTGATAGGTAATAGATTCTGATTTTGATGCATTTACATTGCATTTCTTGTTGATTATTATACAGTTCTGCTTAATATTGTCATTCAATATAATACAAATACAATATAACAATAGAATAATGATATATTTTATATTACATGTAATATTACAAACAATATTGCAGTATAGTGGTATTGTACAAAATAGTAGTATATAATATTTTATTTTACTTTATTTTGGGTTATTTGAGTTTTATAGGAGTAATGAAAATATTTAGTAGAGGATAATTTTATTTAAATAAATAATTTTATTATTTTATAATAATTATATAATAGAATGTTACATTATATTATAATGTCAATATATTATAATATAATTATATTGTAATGTAGTATAATATAATTATGATATAATATAGTATGGGTATGGTATACTATATTGTATATACATTGATACAATATAATACTACTAATGGTATTGTGATATTATAATTGTATATTTGTTTTTACATGGGGGCAAAATAATGTTGGGGGGGCACCAAAATCATGTTCGCCTACCATTTAAAATTACCTTAGACCGCCCCTGGTGGTGAGCCAGGTGACAGGCTACCATCCATCTCTGTGTGTCTCTCTCTCTCTCTTCTTCCCTCCTCCTGCTCCCTCCTCCTCCTCTCACCAAGCAAGGGATAATAATAATAATAATAATAATACCTTTGGGGTTCCCTTCCAACTGCCTGAGTCTTATAACAATAATAATGTCCTTCAACATATTTAGTGGAACATGGATTCAGTGCGGTAACCAATTTATTAACAAAAAAAAGAAACCGATGGCAAAATAGTCAATCGCGATGATTTGAGATTACTGCTGATGGAAATAGAGCCCAGGATGACTAGATTGGTAGCAGCATACCAGGTTCATCCTTCTCATTAAGATGATTTCGAATGCTTTTTTTTTGTATTACCTTCCTATTCTAAGTTCAATAAATAAATTTCACAATTTCAAACTTCAATGTTTCTAATTTGCAATTTTCTTTATTATATTTTATGAAAAAGGTAGAAATATTAATACATGTATCTTTCTGTTTAATTGCTATTAAAATTTTAAAAAAATTAATTTGAAAGATGATTGCACTACCGGCTGTCAGGAATGGTGGGAGTTGAAGTCCAACACACCTGGAGAGCCCAAGTTTGCCCAGGCCTGATCTATACATTCACCAACAGGCTTTTTCTTTCCACACTTGCAAAACCTCATCATTTGTCGTCCTTTGCTGCCACCTAGTGGTAGTTTGCCCACAGTTATTACTCCCATAAGTAAGTCAAAACAAAGACGATCAGCTGCAAAAAAATGAACAGGATATTATTCTCTCAGATTCTCACCAAATACACTTTGCAGTGGAGTTGGGCACTTAAGTCCCTTAAGAGAGATACTGCGGGTCATAAATAAAGTTATTATTTATTTATTTATTTATTTTTCATTTCAGGAGCGACTTGAGAAACTGCAAGTTGCTTCTGGTATGAGAGAATTGACCGTCTGCAAGGATGTTGCCCAGGGGACATTGAACGGATGTTTTGATGTTTTACCATCCTTGTGGGAGGCTTCTCTCATGTCCCTGCATGGCGAGCTGGAGCTGACAGAGGGAGCTCATATGCACTCTCCCCAGATCTGAACCTGCAACCTGTCGGTCAAGATTTTCTGTTTATAATCTACTAGCTTGGGGATGCCCGGGTTATTTGAGAAAGGCATTGTATGCCAAGGTTGGTCCTTATCAGATGTTTATGTGGCTCGTAGTGGTCTCAGGAACTTAGTGAAGGTACTGCAAGTCCCATTGGCCGTGGTCCACCCCCCTCCAAACACCACCAGGATGTAGAGTGGGTCATGGGGCACTGTGTGCCAAGTGTGGTCTTGATCAGTCATTGGATGAGGGTTGCAGTGGACTCAGAAAGTGAATGAAGGTACTTCCAAGTCCCATCATCTGTGGTCCATCCTCCTGAAACAGCACCAGGGTGTAGAATGGGGCAAGGGGGCTCTGTGTGCCAATTTTGGTCTGAATTGGTCATTGGATGAGGGTCACGTTGTTTTCAGGAATTGAGTGAAGGTACTGCAAGTCCCATCATCCATGGTCCATCCCCCTTCAAACTGCAGCAGGACGTAGAGTGGGTCATGGGGGCTCTGTGTGCCAAGTTTGGTCTGCATTGGTCATTGGATGAGGGTTGCAGTGGTTTCAGTAAGTGAGTGAAGGTACTGCAGATTCCATCATCCATGGACCACCCCCCTTAGAACAGCATCAGGATGTAGAGTGGGTCATGGGGGCTCTGTGTGCCAAGTTTGGGCCTGGTCTGTGATTTGTAGGGGCTACAATGTTATGTGGGAAGTGAATCGGGTGAAGGTACTGCAAATCCCATCATTTGTGGCCCATCCTGCCCTAAACTGCACCAGGTTGTAAAGGGGGCCATTGGGCCCCCCCTGTGTGCCAACTTTGGTCTTGATTTGTCATTGGTGTGGGCCACAGTGCTCTAAGGAAATGAATTAAAGTACTGCAAGTCCCATCATCCATGGTCTATCCTCCCTCAAACTGCACCAGGATGTAGAATGCATCTTGGGGGATCTGTGTGCCAAGTTTGGTTTTGTTCTGTCATTGTTGGGGGCCTAGTCAGGAAAATCAATTTAAGGATGCTTTGCTGTCAATTCAGGCCCTAAACAATATCCCATGAGCTGAGGCCTAGTCAGGAAAATCAAGTTAAGGAAGCCTTGCTGTCAATTTTGGTCCTGGTCTGTGATTTATTGGAGCTACAGTGTTGTTTGAGAAGAGAATTAGGTGAAGGTATTGCAAACCCCATCATTCGTGGCCCATCCTGCCCTAAACCACACCAGGTTGTGAAGTGGGCCATTGGGCCCCTGTGTGCCAAGTTTGGTCCTGATCCGTCATTGCTGTGGGCCGCAGTGACTGACTGCCTGAGGCCTTTCCTTCCCCTCTTCGCCACCTTAGAATGTTGAAATGTAGATGGCCAATCAGAGTCCTTTATAAATATTCCCTCAGTGGCAACCAACTCTGTCTGGTGCCTTAGAATGTTGGAGTTCTGTGACTGGCCAATCAGAGTCTTTTATGCAAATTCCCACAGTGGCAACCAATCGAAACACTGCCACATATTCCTCCATACCTCCACACCTCCGCACCTCCGCAAACACTGACTTTTATTATATACATAGATTTTAGTGGTAATGACTGGAAAGGAAAGGAGATTCCACCTGAACATGAGGAAGAACTTCCTAACAGTGATTGCTGTTCAGCAGTGCAACTCTCTGCCTCGGACTGTCGTGGAGGCTCCTTCTTTGGAGTCTTTTAAGCAGAGGCTGGGTGGCCATCTGTCAGGGATGCTTTGAATGCGATTTTCCTGCTTCTTGGCGGAATGGGTTTGGACTGGATGGCCCACGAGGTCTCTTCCAACTCTAGGATTCTGTTATTCTATGACTGCAACTAAATCAACAAATGGTGCAAATTATAAAAGTTATAGTAGTAGCTACACTTGAACAGCACCAGCACTCCTGTAGGGATTAAACCTCTTTGGAGGTTTTAAAATGGAGCCTGGATTGGCTGTGTCTTCCTTAATCACAGAAGAGGGTCTGACTAGATGCCCTATGCCAGGGGTGCCCACACTTTTTCATCATGCGAGCTACTATATGAACAATCAAGTTGAAAAGATCCTACTGCAGCCTTCCGTCCATGCGGGGCTTCTTTCTTGCCTGCCCACGAACTCGCTGCTGCGCGCACCTGGGAAGGGGATCCTCCTTGCCTGCACGCGCGCTCTCTCTTAATGTGCTCGTTGCCTTCCTCCTTCCTGCTGCGTGCTTTCTCAAGCAGGAAGTCCCCATCCCGTCCTGCTTCATGCACAGCAGGCCCCTCCCGCGCACGCAGCAGGAGGGTATTTATAGGCGCACCCGCCAGCGCTCTGGCCAGATATGGCTTCGGCGGCGGCTCGGAAAGCGCAGGGCTGGGAAGAGGGGCCGCCTGGCTGCTGCCTGGGCTGGGAAACTCAACTGAGAGAGGGACCCACATGAGGCTGGAGCCTCCCCACGGCAGCCTCCCCCCCCCCTCCCTCCTCCCTCAAGGCTTCCTTACCTGGGCAGGCAGGGCCGTAGCCAGGATTTTGATTCGGGGGGGGGGGTGAGTTTGGTTCGGCAGGGGGGGTTGAGACTGGGTGGAAGAGGGTCTACCCTAGCAAACCTTTTGTATTGTTATCCCAATAACCCGATTAATGTGGGATATAATGAGCATGGTGATCAGATCATGATATGAATAAACATAACAGTTTAAATAATGTACTAGTAAGGTCTTTTCGCGGACCACCCTGAGAATTTCGGGGGAGGGGCTGAAGCCCCCTTAGACCCCCCCCTGGCTACATGCCTGTGGGCAGGAGAAGGAAGAGTGGAAGAAGTGCTTCCCCAAAAGGACAGATGCAGTGGGGGGACACTTTTTCTTCCTTTCGAGGGTGTCACTCAGAAAGGACGCCCAAGTGGACGGCTGGCAGGCTGGAGGAGGACCCCTCCCACCATGCCCACGGGGGAGAGAGAGAGAGAGAGAGAGAGAGAGAGAGGGTGGCTCTTCCTTGCCGGCTCTGAAGAGCCACACTCTCTCTCTCTCTCCCAGGCCCCTCGCCGCCTTTCTCCTTCGAGGGCATGGGAGGGCGGCGGAGAAAGGCGGCGAGGGCACAAGCAGCAGCAGCAAGTGGAGTCTCCATCCCCGCAGCCCTCCTCCTCGGGTTCAGCCCCAGGAACACGGCAGAGCCCTCCTCGCCCCCAACCAAGGAAAGAAAGCAGCCCCACACAGCTCGCCCGCCCAGGTCTCGGCTTGGAATGGGAGTCCTGAGGGCAGCAGCAGGGTTTGCGGCGGGGCTTGCTTGGCTTTGCCCCCCTTTGCCCGGCCTCCTTCGCCTCTTTCTCTCCCTCTCTCCTTCCAGCGCCTGCTTGCCTGCCTGCCTGCCAAAAGGATCCGAAAAAGTTCTCCGGATTTCTTTCTTCTCTCCTTGGCTCTCTCTCTCTCACACACACACACATTCCTCCATCTCTCCCACAGCCTCGCATCCTATCCATGCGCATGCCTTCGCCTTGCTCCCCCAGCAGCAACCAATGGGCGGTCATGTCACCACACCGTGCGTGGCAAGACGAGCTCCAGGGCCCACCCACTAAAGCCTCATTTTGGCCAAAGAAGCAACATGAAGGCGGCGGCGGGAGCGCACGTGCGCGCGCATGGCAGGAGCGCGCCACCCGGCTGGTGAGGCCCAAAGATCACCTGGAAGAGGGCTGAAGATCACCTAGGTGCTCCCGATCACCGTAATGAGCACCCCTGCCCTATGGGGATCCCTTTCAACTATAGCAAAGTATAGACTGCCTGGAAGTCCGGTGGAGGCTTTTTCTCTAGAGGTTTTTGAACTGAGCCTGAATGGCCATCTGTTGGGAGGGCTTTGTGCCTTTCTTAAACACAGAAGAGGGTTCAGACTAGATGCCCTTTGGGGATCCCTTCCAACAAAGCAAAGCATAGACTGCCTGGGAGTCCAATTTGATTTTGTCATTTGGGATTTGTAGTTGCTGGGATTTATAGTTCACCTACAATCAAAGAGCATTCTGAACTCCACCAATGATGGAATTGAACTAAACTTGGCACACAGAACTCCCATGACCAACAGAAAATACTGGAAGGGTTTGGTGGGCCTTGAGTTTGGGAGTTGTAGTTTATCTATATCCAGAGTGCACTGTGGACTCAAACCATGATGGATCTGGACCAAACTTGGCACAAATATTCAATATGCCCGAATGTAAACACTGGTGAAGTTTGGGGAAAATAGAGCTTGACATTTGGGTGTTGTAGTTGCTGGGATTTGTAGTTTACCTGCAATCAAAGAGCATTCTGGACTCCACCAACAAGAGAATTGGGTCAAACCTTCCACACAGAACCCCCATGACCAACAGAAAATACTGTGTTTTCTGATGGTCTTTGGTGACCCCTCTGTCACCCACTCTTGAGATTGGGACCCCAAATTTTTGCCCAAATGTGAATACTGGAGGGGTTTGGGGGGGGTGATTGATTTTAACATTTGGGAGTTATAGTTGTGGGGATTTATAGTTCACCTATAACCAAAGAGCATTCTGAACTCCACCAGCGATGGAATTGAACCAAACTTGGCACACAGAACTCCCATGACCAACAGAAAATACTGAAAGGTGTGGATGGGCATTGACCTTGAGTTTTGGAGATGTAGTTCACCTACATCCAGAGAGCACTGTGGGCTCAAGCAATGATAGATCTTGACCAAACTTGGCACGAATACTCAATATGCCCAAATATGAACACCGGTGGAGTTTGGGGAAAATAGACCTTGACATTTGGGAGTTGTAGTTGCTGAGATTTATGGTTCACCTTCAATCAAAGAGCATTCTGAACTCCACCAACGATGGATTTGAACTAAACTTGGCACACAGAACCCACATGACCAACAGAAAATACTGTTTTCCGATGGTCTTTGGCGACCCCTCTGATTGTATCCCCCAGATTGAGAAACGCTGATTTAGAAGATGGAGCCAGCACTTTTCGGGGTGCTCTAGAGATTCAGATACAAACCAATGGTAGGAACTCCTTGAAGGGAAAAAAACTGCTCAGGGATATCCTGAAATTGTAGTGGACTCACATGTCATGTATGTTATGTGCCTTCATGTTTACTCTGATTGATGGCAACCCTAATCTAGGGTTTTATTAGCCATTGCCTTCTATTCTAGATGTCACAACATGGGCTTCTGCAGCCGAGTGGGATTCGAACTCTGATCTCCAGATTCATAGTCTAACAATGCAAACTATGTCATGCTGGACCTCATTTATCTGGAGATCTTTAAACTGAAGTCGGATGGCCATCTCTCTGGTGTGTTTGGGGTTGGGCCAGATGGCCTTTTGAGTCTCTGTGATTCCATTCAAGGCTATACAGCAGGCATGGGCAAACTGCCTATAGACTAATGGCAAGCCCATAGAATTGTATAGGGTTTTCTTAGATAAGACTTTTTGCCAGTTCCTCCAAATTAGAGCCTATGGTGCTTGGGAGTCCTGGGGATGTTGGGACCGACTGTCCAAAAATAAAAGAGCCTTCTTTCCCCAAATATCGAGGTTCTAGCCTGCAGCATTTTGGGGAAAGTCGCTATTTGACTTATGATGAGCTCCATACATTTCACAGGGTTTTCCTTCCTCTGAAATATCACCTACAGCACCTGGCAATCCCCCATCCAAAGGCTGACCAGGGCTGACCCTGCTTAGCATCCAATATTAACCGTTAAGAGAGGGGTCAGGAACCTTTTTGACTCAGAGAGACATGAAAGCAAAATACTTGGAAATTTATTTCAGTGAGAGCCATATTATATATATATATATATATATATATATATATATATATATATATATATGAATTCAACTAAATGTGAGTATATACGTACATACTATGAGAAAAGGATTCCCCCAGCAGAATGACGGGACACTTCAGACCTGGCTCTGGAAAAGGCATGCTCAGGACTCTGGGAAGGAAGAGAAGACGGAAGGAAGGAAGGGGGAAGAGAGAAAGAAAGACAGAGGAAATAAAGGGGGGGGGGGAGAGGAAGAAAGAAAAGAAGAACGAACTATGGAAAAGGAAGAAAAG
>JARBWK010000943.1:0-22852 GCA_030556195.1 Anolis apletophallus
GCTAACAGTAGGGCCCACCCCACTCCCTGGATTTGAACCGCTGACCTTTCAGTCAGCAAGTTCAGCAGCTCGGTGGTTTAACTCACTGTGCCTCAAGGGCACACAAGGGGCTCCCCAAAGTGTGTGTGTATATGTGTATATATATGTGTGTGTATATCTATATACACACATACATACATATATTGTGTATACACACATATATATGCATATATATGTATATACAAACACACACACAACAACAACAATAACAACAATACTTTATTACGGTCACTGACCAGCACAAAGCGGGCACAAGCGCCCTGAAGGGAAGGACACACACATATATATATATGGCTGGAGTTACACTTTAAAAATGTATATGTTCGACTTACAAACAAATTCAACTTACACAACTTATCTTGTTTATAACATGGGGACTTCCTATATAATAATACTAGCTGTACCCAGCCACGCTTTGCTGTGGCTTTGTTATTTTCTGTGGCCCAGTCTGTATATATGTGTTTTGTGTGTGTATGTATGTATATATATATGGATGTGTGTCTATGTGTACATATGTGTGTGTGTGCATATGTGTGTTGTTATGTATATGTGTATATGACTATGCGTGTATGTGTGTAGTTATGTATATGTGTTTGTATATGTATATGCGTGTATATGTGTTTTTGTATATGTATATGCGTGTATATGTGTGTATGTATGTGTTTTTGTATATTTCTGTGCATGTGTGTATGTGTTCCTTTCTTCTCCACTCCTTCCTTTCCTCCATATTTTTTTTCATTTTCCCTGCTCATCCTTCCTGCGTGCCTTCCTATTTTATTGTTTTCTCCCTCCTTCCTTCCTCCCATCCATCCTTCCTATGTTTTCCTTTTCCCCCCCTCCTTCCTTCCATCCAGTCATGTTTTATATCCTTTTGTTTTCCTTCTTTTTCTCTCTCCTCCTTCCTTCCTTTTTTCTTCCTTTGTTCTCCCCTTCCATTCTTTTTTTTCTTTCATTTATCGCTCACCTTTTTCTTCTCTGCCTCCTCCTCATCGCCGTCGCCAGGGCTTCATCATCGGGCGTGTTGAGCAGGGAGGAGGTGAGCGAGGAGGAGGCGGGCGGCTGCCTCTCCCTCAGGCGTCTCCTCATCCGGCGGCCTTGTTCCTTTCTCGAAGGCCCAGCCTTTCTAAGAGGAGGCCCTGGTCGGGCCCTGGTCTTAGGAAAGGCCGGGGCTTCAGGAAAGGAGCAAGGCCACCGGCTGAGGAGACGCTGTGGGGGAGAGGAGAAGCCGCGCCTGGCCCCGCCCCGCCAGGGTTTGGAACCGGGCGGGAGGCGGGAGCCCGGGAGGAGGGGGAGGGGCTTGGGGGGGAGGCGTGTCCCCCTCTGGCCCCCCCCCCGCCAGGGTTTGGAACCGGGCGGGGAGGCGGGAGCCCGGGAGGAGGGGGGCTTGGGGGAGGGAGGGCGTGTCCCGCCTCTGGCCCGCCCCCGCCAGGGTTTGGAACCGGGCGGGAGGCGGGAGCCCGGGAGGGGGGAGGGGCTTGGGAGGGAGGCGTGTCCCGCCTCCTGGCCCCCCCCGCCAGGGTTTGGAACCGGGCGGGAGGCGGGAGGAGGGGGAGGGGCTTGGGAGGGGGAGGCGTGTCCCGCCCTGGCCCCGCCCCGCCAGGGTTTGGAACCGGGCGGGGAGGCGGGAGGAGGGGGAGGGGCTTGGGAGGGGGAGGCGTGTCCCGCCTCCTGGCCCCGCCCGCCAGGGTTTGGAACCGGGCGGGAGGCGGGAGGAGGGGGAGGGGCTTGGGAGGGGAGAGGCGTGTCCCGCCTCCTGGCCCCGCCCCGCCAGGGTTTGGAACGGGCGGGGAGGCGGGAGGGGGGAGGGGGGGGCTTGGGAGGGGAGGCGTGTCCGCCTCCTGGCCCGCCCCGCCAGGGTTTGGAACCGGGCGGGAGGCGGGAGGAGGGGAGGGGCTTGGGAGGGGGAGGCGTGTCCCGCTCCTGGCCCCGCCCGCCAGGGTTTGGAACCGGGCGGGGGGAGGCGGGAGGAGGGGGGAGGGGCTTGGGAGGGGAGGTGTCCGCCTCTGGCCCCGCCCCGCCAGGGTTTGGAACCGGCGGGAGGCGGGAGCCCGGGAGGAGGGGGAGGGCTTGGGAGGGGGAGGCGTGTCCCGCTTGGCCCGCCCCGCCAGGGTTTGGAACCGGGCGGGGAGGCGGAGAGGGGGGAGGGGCTTGGGAGGGGGAGGCGTGTCCCGCCCCGCCCGCCAGGGTTTGGAACCGGGCGGGAGGCGGGAGGAGGGGGAGGGGCTTGGGAGGGGGAGGCGTGTCCCGCCTCCTGGCCCCGCCCCGCCAGGGTTTGGAACCGGGCGGGAGGCGGGAGGAGGGGAGGGGGGGGCTGGGAGGGGGAGGCGTGTCCCGCTCCTGGCTGGCCGCGCCCGCCAGGGTTTGGACAGGCGGGGGCGGGAGGGGGGAGGGGCTAGGGAGGGGGGAGGCGTGTCCCGCCTCCTGGCCCCGCCCGCCAGGGTTTGGAACCGGGGGGGGGAGCCGGGGGGGGGGGGGGAGGGGCTTGGGAGGGGGGAGGCGTGTCCCGCCTCCTGGCCCCGCCCCCCGCCAGGGTTTGGAACCGGGCGGGGAGGCGGGAGGAGGGGGGGGGAGGGGCTTGGGAGGGGGGAGGCGTGTCCCGCCTCCTGGCCCGCCCCCCGCCAGGGTGTGGAACCGGGCGGGAGGCGGGAGGAGGGGAGGGGCTTGGGGGGGAGGCGTGTCCCGCCTCCTGGCCCCGCCCCGCCATCCTATATAATAATATATAACATAATGTAATAATATTCTAATAAATAAATAATAATACTCATAATATAATACTAATAATATAATACTAATCATAATATAATAATATGTAGATTTATATAATCCAGTTCAAAGTAGATAATGTGGATTATCTGCTTTGATAATCTGGATTATATGGCAGTGGAGAAAACCCTAATTATATAATACATACACACACACACACACACACACACACATATATATATATATATAATATTATAATACTAATAAATACATAATACTAATATTGTGCTATGCTAATAATATAATATATTGTATATATTTATTTATTTATTTATTCACACTTGATTGGCCGCCCTTCCCCGGAGGCTCGGGGCAGCTCACAGCATATTCATAAACAGTCAGGTATAACGATATTAAAACACGGTTAAAACACATCTAAAAATACAATAAAACACATATACATATAATATTGATAATAATATTATAAAGTAATACAATACTAATAATACAATATAATAATTATATATTACATGTAATATTACTAATAATATTGTAGGGTAGCACAGCATATTAATATATAATACTAATATTGTGCTAGGCTAATAATATAATATATTGTATGTACATATAAGCCACTCTGAGTCCTCTTCGCAGGTGAGAAGGACAGGATATAAATGTCATAAATGGTTGGATAACGTGACTGGACAATGACTTGGCAATGAAGTATGGAGGATTTATGGTTTATAATGTTTTATTGGTGTTTAATATGTATGTGAATTTTTAAAACTATGTTGAGTGTTTTATCTGCTTTTATATTGATACTAGCTGTACCCGGCAAGCGTTGCTGTGCCCTATTTAGGAGATGCGAGAAAGTCTGAGTATGTAAGGGTTGGAATTGTTGTTAGTTATGGTGTTGTTGGGGCCATGGCTGTGTCGTTGTGGGTTGTTCTGGTGGGTGGGTTGTTGAAGTCCTGGGGAGTTGTTGGTGTGTGGTGTTGCTGGCGTTCTGCATAGCTTGTGGATATACAATGTTTTTTGTCTTTCCGTCTGCTGTGTTGATGTAGAGGTTGATGCTTGTGTGGGTGGGGTACTTTGGAAGTGATTGGAGGTACTTGAAATCCCATTATCCATGGTGTGTCCTCCTCTGAACTGCAGTCGGATGGAGTGTGGGTCATGGGGGGCATTGTGTGCCAAGTTTGGTCTTTATCGGTCTTGGTTCTGGGCCACAGTGGTCTGTGGGGAATGAAGGGTTTTGAAGTAGTACAAATCCCATTATCCATGGAGGTACTTTAAGTCCCATTATCCATGGTCCACCCTCCTCCAAACTGTAGTAGAATGTAGCGTGGGTCATAGGGGCTCTGTGTGCCAAGGTAGGTTACTGTCAATTCAGGCCATACACAATGTCCAATGAGCTGAGGCGTAGTCGGGAGAATCAAGTTAATGAAGCCTTACTGTCAATTCAGTCAATTCAGCGTAAACAGCATTCCATTAAGTGAGGCCTAGTCAGGGAAATTAAGTTAATGAAGCCTTACTGTCAATTTTGGGCGTGGTCTGTGATTTGTAGGGGTGTAAATTTTCTGTGGGAAGTGATTTGGGTGTTTGTGTTTGTGCCTCAGCCCTTTGCCTTATCCTCCTCTGACAGTTTATTATGGGTCGGAATGTTCATGTTGGCTGGCCAGTACAGGAGTTATGCAAATCCGCCCTTATTGGCAGCCAATCATGTTGTCAGAATGTAGAGGCTGGGAGAGTCGTTGGCAGCCCCGGAGGATGCTGGGAAATGTAGGTTTTTTTACTCGTTGTTTTGGGGGCCTTTTAGGTTTGGGGGGGGGGAGTTTCTTTGCTACAAACATACCTTGCTTGAGGCCTATTTCTGTTGGCAAGTTTGGTGTTTCTGCGTTGTAAGGTTTCTCTGTTTGGGACGGTCGTTCCATGACGGGAACCCCTTTATATAATAAATGAGCATTGAATAATGTTGTAAACCACCAGGAGTCACCCTCGGGCTGAGAATGGCGGTATAAAAATGTAATAAATAAATAAATAAATAATAGATAAATAAATAAATACTCTCTTGCCTTTCTCGCCCTCAGCGTGGTGCTCCAGGATGCAGACATGACCCAGGACAGCTGCGCCTCCAGCCAAGATGCAGAGGAGGAGCAGGAGGAAGTGGAGGAGCAGGAGGAAGTGGAGCAGGAGGAAGAGGAGCAGGAGGAGGAAGAAGAAGAAGAGGCAGGAGGTTCAGGTGCACAGCTAGTGGATGATCCACGGGAAACGTGGGCTCCAAGAGCTGGGAATAGGCTTTACTCTGAGGCTTGACTTTTAAAATACGGAACAGAGAGAGATTGTTGATGAAAAGAACAATAACAGTTTATTTATAGCTTGGCACAAAAGCGTGATGGATACGTTATAACTTCTTAGAGGCTCAACTCATCATGGTTACGTTGGTATTGTAGAAGATACAAAGTTTAAAATCTCTGACTGTTACTATTACTCAGTTAGATCAGTATGTAACTATCTCACACACAGACCTTCTTTCCTCCTATAGGCACCTTGCCTATCTCTAGCCCTCAGGCTCTATACAAACAGACCGGCTCGCAAGCTCAGCCTACTAGAACTGTTTCTCTACAGCTCCAAAACCAGACTGCCCTCAGAACTTGCTCTCTCCTAGAGCTGGGATGACAGTTAAACTGTCAAAATTCAAACTTCCCCAGAATTCTATTCTTGGCTGTGGCAGAAAGCTGTTGACTCCTCCCACCTCTGCCTTACAGCCATGTTGCTATGACAACTCTTCCCCAAGCCTTCCACCCTGCAAGTTGGCCCAAGAGTAGTGGCACAAGTGGCATCTCCCTTCCAGGGTTTAGCATAGGAGGGGAGGAGAAGGGAAGACCCCACCACCAGCTCCTTTCCTAAAATACCTGAATTGGAAATGGGCCGTTTGAAAGGCTTCTACGACCCTCCTCTTGCCAATTGTCCCCCGCAGATGAGACCCCGACAAAAACCCTTCATGAAGAAACGCACCCTGTCCCAATGGAGGTGAGAAGCAACGAGAGGGAAGAGGAGGAGGAAGAGGAAAGCCAGCCGACAACTACTTCGCCTCAGATGCCCAGGGCAGTGGAACGGCTTCCGTTGGAGGACGGGATGGAGCCGAGCAGGCCCTCGCAGCCCTCTCCCCAAATACAGCCTGCCTTTTCGGAAAGTCTGGCCGAATCGGCCATGGAGGATGGTGAGGCTCCCACAGGCTCTATTCCCCTGAAGTTTTCCCCTAATGCTTTGCTACTGCTTCTCTTCTGTGTCCGTGCAGCAGTCTGGACTTACATCTAGGGCTGAGGGGAAAGCAGGCCGACCTTTCTGAATGGGGGAGATGTCTCTGTGGGCTGCTGTTGAGGGCCTGCTTCCGACAGGGTTTGGAAGGACAGCATGGAAGGACAGCAGCTGATTCTTTCCTTGGATGAAGCAGTTAGTGAAAATGACAGAACTGTTGAAGGTTTTCACAGCTGATGTGCAAGATCAGGTTCAGCCCTTGTGATGTGCTAGAGCAGTGTTTCTCAACCAGTGTGCCGGGGCACACTAGTGTGCCGTGAGCGATCATCAGGTGTGCCGTGGGAAATTGGAACCTCCGGGGGAGTCTAGTGTGTTGAAGTATAAAAACCCTAAGAAACCTACCTCGATAAAGGCACAAAATTACTAACAACCCCCTCCCCACCCA
Organism: Anolis apletophallus; assembly: GCA_030556195.1. NCBI lineage: Eukaryota > Metazoa > Chordata > Lepidosauria > Squamata > Anolidae > Anolis > Anolis apletophallus. Next base: position 6,446 of record JARBWK010000943.1, read on the forward strand.
TTGTCTACTTGGTCTCCCCCTCTCCATGCATTGGGAAGGCCCGCCTCCCTTTCCCCAAGTAGAGACCTCCTCTTGCCTCCTGGGGGTTCTGTGTGGGAAGTTTGGCCCAGTTCTATCATTGGTGGGGTTCAGAATGCTCTTTGATTTTAGGGGAACTATAAATCCCAGCAACTACAACTCCCAACTGGCATGGTCTATTTCCCCTGAACTCCATCTGCGTTCATATTTGGGCATATTGAGTATTCATGCCAAGTTTGGTCCTGATCCAACATTATTTGAGTCCACAGTGCTCTCTGGATATAGGTGAACTACAACTCCAAAACTCAAGGGCAATGCCCACCAAACTCTTATAGTATTTTCTCTTGGTTATGGGAGTTCTGTGTGGGAAGTTTGTGTCTTTCTGCCATTCCTGCCAGGATATCTATGTTGTGTTCATTGAAACAGGCCCAGGTTTCACACTGAGTGTATAAATACAGTTAAAAAGCTATTAACTATATGTATTACTGTGTTAGAGTGTCATTTTGTGTCATTTTGGTTGGTGGTGTGCCCCAGGATTTTGCAAATGTAAAAAGTGTGCCGCGGCTCAAAAAAGGTTGGGAAACACTGTGCTAGAGCATGGCCTTACAGCCCAGAAACCACACAACACCCCCGTGACAGAGGATTGTGCTTGTGTGACAAGTAAAGGAGAGAAAGGAAAGGGATTGTGGCTTGAGGAGGGCTTTGCCCATCCTTCGCCCTCCTCTCCATTGCTCTGCTCATTGCCCTTTGCATCCTCCTCTGCTTCCTCTTGCAGTGGAAACCCTTCGCCGACTGCTCCTCCGAAGCTTCCTCCCCTGCCGGGACCCCGATGAGGACGTGACCCCCACACCGTCTGTGGCCGGCGCTCATCCACACTGGGACTCGGTGCTGGCCGGCCAGGACTCAGGGAGCCAGGAAGAGCCAACGGAGCCCACAGAGAGCAGCAGTCCCTCGGAGTTTGCGGGGCCCTCGCTGCTGGAATCAGAGAGCCTTCGGACTGGGCTTGAGGCAGGAGGCCCCCAGAGTGCGGGCATGGAGGGGGAGGTTGGGAAGGGCCTGGAAAAGGAGGATTGTGTAGGCCAGAGCGGGGTGGAAACATCCCTCGCACCAGCACCCGCTGATTACCCATAAGGCCACCCTAGGCCATGGCATAGGGCGGCAACTATTGGGGGGCAGCAGATCCGGACCCCCCCAAAATTGAAAAAAAATGTAAAAAATTTAATCCGATCTTCGGGCGGTTGCTTCTGCGCCTGCACAGTGAGAAGGAGCAAGCGAGAAGGAGCCGGGGGGAAGTCCCGCCGCCCCTAGGGTGTCTGACGTGGCTTCCCCCTCTGCCTCCTCGCTCGCGCGGGCGGGCACCGCTCCTTCCTTTAGTGAAGGAAGGAGGGGTGCCCGTGCGAGTGAGGAGGCGGCGGGAGAAAGCCACGTCAGACGCCCTAGGGGCGGCGGGACTTCCCCCCGGCTCCTTTGCCCTCACGCCGGCTTCGGCCCCCCCTCGCAAGCGGGGGCAGCATTTACAGAGTGTGGCCTAGGGCGCCACAAAACGATAATCCGGGCCTGAACAGACCTCACAACTTCTGAGGATGCCTGCCATAGATGCGGGCAAAACAACAGGAGAGAAGGTTCTGGAACATGGCCACACAGCCCGGAAAACTCCCAGCAACCCAGTTGTGGTTCCCCCTCAGATTGGATTTGATGTATAGCTTACGTTTTCTCCAACTCTGGGAGTTTGAAATGTGAACTGCAAAGGAGCTTAAACATGGTACAGAAGGGACTGTGTCTCCCTCTCTGAACCTGCCCGGGTCTTGAGTCCTTCGGACTGCAAACTAACAATCTTCTCTATGGCAGTGTTTCTCAACCAGTGTCTCATCATCAGGTGTGCCGCGAGAAAAGCTCTCTGCCCCCCTTCCTTCCCCCTCCTGGCGAACTCCTGCTGCTTGGGAGAGGAGGAGGAAGGGCCGGGCAGCGGAGAAGAAAAATAAGAAAGGACCGGGGCACTGCCTCCTTCGGCCGTTTCCCCAGCCAGCCTCCAATCCGCCAGGACTCCCGCCATGACTCTCGCCCCTTGCTTGTTGAAGCCGCGTGGAGGAGGAGCCCCGCCTACTGAAACCTGTCCACCGCTCATGATCCTCCTCTGTGGGAGAGCTGAAGCTGGGGGGAGGGGGGGCATGACACAGCCTGGCTCCGCCCCTACCCCGGCTTCAGCACTCTCACAGCTTTGCCAGCCTTGAGGGGGCAGTGCCAAGCCAGCAATGGCAGAGCCAGCACAATGCTGGCTTTGCACTGTCCCCTCAAGGCTGGAGAAGCTGTGGGAGAGCTGAAGCCGGGGGGGGGGGGGCATGATGCGGCCTGGCTCTGCCCCCTCCCCCAGCTTCAGTGCTCCCCCAGCTTCTCCAGCCTTGAGGGGGCAGTGCCAACCCAGCAATGGCAGAGCCAGCACAATGCTGGCTTGGCACTGCCCCCTCAAGGCTGGAGAAGCTGTGGGAGAGCTGAAGCCGGGGGGAGGGGCGGGGCATGGCATGGCCTGACTCCTCCCCTGGCTTCGGCACTTCCAGCAGCTGCTCCCAGCAGGCCATCATCCCCAAGCCGTTCTTTACTGTGTTACAGTGTTAGAGTGTCATTTTGTGTCATTTTGGTTGGTGGTGTGCCCCAGGATTTTTTAAATGTTAAAAGTGTGCCGCGGCTCAAAAAAGGTTGGGAAACACTGCTCTATGGCCCTTCTGAAGGCAAAATGAGACAGTCAGGAAGAAAAAAGAAGGCCCAGTGGGATTGGTTTGGAACTGAGCACTGCGAAGCCAAAAAAAAACACAAGGTATGGCAGGAAATGCACAAAGGAAACCCTATTGCTAGGTGCAATTGTATGATACAATATTGCTAAATGCAGTTATATAATAGAACACACGAGGGTGCTGTGACCCAGCGACCGCTGTATCTATGAATGAATGCTCTATATCAGTGCTGTCCAACTTCTGGCGGGTCCAGGGCCGGATAAGAGGTCACTGATGACCTGCGGGGCCACTCGGCCCCGCCCCAGGCCCCGCCCCCAGGCCCCGCCCCCAGCCCAGGCCCCGCCCCCTCCTAAAGCCACCGAAAAAGGAGGAGTAGGCGGCGCCAAGAGCAGCGCGTCACAGGCCTAGCGCGTCACTGGGTCAGGATCCAAAAATCGCGGTGTCCCAGCAGTATGTATCCAATATCCCAGGATATAGTTATGAAGGGGTGCACCTTCTATATGCAGTAGGCTATAGTGTTTCCCAAATTGTCATCAAATAAACAAAACACAGTTGTTCTCCGTAGAAAATAATGATGTATTTAGCATTTGAGTAGTATCCGCGATTTTTGGATCCTGACCCAGTGACGCATTGGCTCCGCAGCTGGCTGGCTTGGGACGACAGGAGCAGCATCTGGCCGTATTCTATTCATTTGCAGCCCCAACACAACATATATTGCATATCTATACTGCCAGCAACCTCATACTTTTGATATTCATATGGCAAAACCTTTATTTTGAAGTTTGTTTACTTTGGGAATCCGCGACCAACTCCCGCGAGACCACGCCATCTTGGTCTCGCCTCCCGAGAAGTCGCTGGCCTGCCGCGATATCACGAGACCTCCTGGGATTCGCCCAGGAGTCTGGCATACAGTACTCCACATCGCGAGATTTGGAGGACTCCTCCCCTGCTTTGCAAGGGCCCCTGGGAACTGTAGGCCTTGGGTGCGTCACTGCTGCACCACCAGGAAACGACGGGAAGCGGTTAGACCTACACGTCATTTCCGCCAGTGCTAACTCTGTTGGGAGTTGTAGTTTCGCCCTTACTGTTTGCTTATATTGCGTGGGTTCCCCGCGAATGTACCTTATTCGACTGGCTGCACTTATATGTACTATTACCAATCTATGTTGACGCCTTGAAGACTTTTGGGTTCATTATATATGTTTATTTTCCCGTGCTACATATAGAGCATTCATTCATAGATACAGCGGTCGCTGGGTCACAGCACCCTCGTGTGTTCTATTATATAACTGCATTTAGCAATATTATTGTATCATACAATGGCACCTAGCAATAGTGCTTCCTTTGTGCATTTCCTGCCATACCTTGTGTTTTTTTTTTTGTGCTTTCTCTTAGGAGATACTTGTTTTCCCTACACTGCGAAGCCAAGTCTTCTTTTTCCTCTTTGGTCTGTCCCGGTGGGATTTGGGTGCTCTTTTCTTCTCAATCTCTGGGATTTTGATTTGAATGTGCATGCCGCAAATCCCTGCCTTCTTTTCCTCTCTCCCTGACTCCCTACCTGCCCTCTCTGGATGCTTTCTATGGGTGCTGGGCACTAACAGGCTCTTTTTGATTTGGGGTTTGATCGTAGTAATGTCTCTCTCTCTCTCTCTCTCTCTCTCTCTCTCTCTCTCTCTCTTCTCTCCCCCTTTTCCCACATTTTCTCCCCTTCGACACCACACTCTTTCCCTCTCCTTTCTGGTGTTTCTTGCACAGCCGAGGTGGTGGAGGGGACTGGCGGTGTTTTGCCCTTGCCAGAGGGCAACCGGTCAGGAACTGATGCTGGAGAGGCGCATAATGTGGATGGTAAAGAAAAAGAAATTGGCACTTTTTTGTTTCTCAAGGATCGGAAAGGGCTTCCGGAGGGCCCCCCTTCCCCCGTGCCACTGCTTGAAGGGTGGAGACCCTATCAGCAGAGGCGATGTGGCTCTTGTGGAATTGGAAACTGGATGGGTCTCAAGGGATACTCTGCAACAAATGGAAAACCTGCATGCCTTTGTTGGGATGAGAGAACTGTCAGAAGAGAGCGGCTCCCTCAACACATCCATTCCAACCCCACAACATCCTCTCCAAAGGCTGCTGGCTCCTCAGGGATGTCAGAACAGGGGCCAAGAACACCTAGTGTTCAGTCTTATATAGTCTTCTATGGCCAGCTATTCATTACATTGTGCTTTGGCGACACCCACTGTTCAGTCTTATGAATAGCTGGCCATAAAAGACTATGAGCTTGCCACATAAGACTCAGCACTAGGTGTGGCTAAAGCACAATGTAATGAATAGCTGGCCATAGAAGACTATGAGCTTGCCATATAAGGCTGAACACTAGGTGTCGCTAAAGCACAATGTAATTAATAGCTGGCCATAGAAGACTGAGCTTGCCATATAAGACTGGGCACTAGGTGTCGCCAAAGCACAATCTAATGAATTGCTGGCCGTAGATCTCTATGAGCTTGCCATATAAGACTGAACACTAGGTGTCGCCAAAGCACAATGTAATAATAGCTGGCCGTAGAAGACTATGAGTTTGCCATATAAGGCTGAACACTAGGTGTCGCCAAAGGACAATGTAGAGCAGGGGTGCTCATTAGGTAGCTCAGAAGCTACTAGTAGATCTTCAGCCCTCTTCTAGGTGATCTTCTGGCCTCACCAGCTGGATGGGGTGATCCTGCTATGCGTGCGCACACCCTGCGCGCACGCACGCTTCTGCTGCTGGTTTCTGCTCTCGCGGTGCTTCTTTCGCTGCAAGGCATTGCAGGAAGAAGGAAGCATGAGGCGGGGCCTCTGGAGGGAACACCCTACATCTCTCTCGTCCAGAAGCAACTGTGCAGCCTCCATTGCCGGCGAGACAGGCAGGGTGGAGCGCTCCCTCTGGATGCCCCGCCCTGTGCTTTCTCCTTCCTGCAATGCCCCGCAGGCGGAAGAAGCGCTGTGCGGGCGGAAGACAGCGCGTGGCGGCGGGAGCGCACAGCGGTGGGGGCAGGTAGATCTTTTCAACTTGGTTGCTTTAAGAGTATCTCGCATGCTGAAAAAGTGTGAGCACCCCTGATGTAGAGAATAGCTTGCCATAGAAGACTATGAGCTTGCAATATAAGGCTGAACACTAGGTGTCGCTAAAGCACAATGCAATGAATAGCTGGCCGTAGAAGACTATGAGCTTGCCATATAAGGCTGAACACTAGGTGTCGCCAAAGCACAATCTAATGAATTGCTGGCTGTAGAACACTATAAGCTTGCAATATAAGACTGAGCACTAGGTGTCACCAAAGTGCAATGAAATGAATACCTTGCCATAGAAGACTAAGAGCTTGCAATATAAGACTTCATACAAGGAGGAAGCAAAGGGCAGTGCAATGAATAGCATCACCAAAGCACAAGGTAATGAGTAGCTAGCTAGCCATAGAAGACTATGAACTTGCAATATAAGATAGAACACTAGGTGTCGCCAAAGCGCAATGTAATAAATAACTGGCCATAGAAGACTATGAGCTTCACTCCTCCCAGCTTTACTTCCTTTATGCAAGCTGATAGTCTTCTGACAGAGCCTTCAGCAGAGCAGCCTGGCTGCCCCAGAATGGCAACCTTCCCTTGGGTAGCCATTCCTTCCTTGCCTTCCTACCATATCAGCTGAAAATGCAGAACCAGTTGCTTATGATTGGTGTTTTTTTAAAAAACAGTGAGTTCCTCTCCTACTCCAACAGCCCAGTCAACGGACTTCATTTCTTCAGGAAATAGTGAGAACTAATGGTGGATGGAGAACTTTAGTGCCTCTATGTTGGCATGCTTGTTCCTTCATGGCTTGGTAATGAAGGAGATCGGGTTAAACTACTGAGCTGCTGAACTTGCTGAACAAAAGGACAGCGGTTCAAATCCGGGGAACGGGGTGAACTCCCGCTGTTAGCCCCAGCTCTTGCCGACCTAGCAGTTCGAAAACAGGCAAATGTAAATAGATCAATAGGTACCGCTCCAGCGGGAAGGTAACAGCGCTCCATGTAGTCATGCTGGCCACATGACCTTGGAAGTGTCTGCGGACAACGCCGGCTCTTCAGTTTAGAAATGGAGATGAGCAACTAGACTTAATGTCACTTTACTTTAATGAGGGAGAGGGGAGTTTGCACAGCAAACAATACCCCCAGTTGCTTGGTGGAGAGAATCCTGAGTGTGTTTGTGGTTTTGAGGGTGTCCTCTAAGGACTAGGCGAAGAGTTGTGATTACTTGCGGCTCTCCCTAAAACCAACCGAGTAGTGCTTTCTGCCTTGCCTCCCTCCTTCCCTGGGCCAAGCGAGGAAGATGTTAGATCTCCAGATCTCTTTCTTCCAAATCCCAATCCAATTGGTCCTCTCTTACCTGCAGGGAACTGCTTCTACTTGAGTCTGCCAGCTGGCTTGGGAGAGTCCCACACAGATGCTGGGAGCACCAGTCCGGCAGCGGCACCCGATGCCTCCTTTGGCCAAGTCCAGAGCTTGTCTCTTGCCGGGCCTTCACCTGGCTCCCAGGGTCCCTCCAAGGAGAGCTTGGCCTCATGGCTTGGTGCCCCGGAAGGCCCGCCACTCCCTTCAGACCTCTCCCCCTCCAGCCAAGCCATTCGGGATGTGGATGTGATCTTCCGGACGATAGAGCATCTGACGTTGAAGCTGACCAGGCTGAAGGTGAGTCCGGAATCTGAGAGTGAAGCCTGTAGAGAGCGAGGAACTGTGGAATGCCAATGGGGGCAGAGCTGTCCTCAGTTACTAGTCTATTATAAAGGAGGTCCCGTCATGGAACGACCGTCCTAGGCAGAGAAACCATCCAAGGCAGAAACACCAAATTTGGCAACAAAAATAGGCCTTAGGCAAGGAAGGTTTTTAACAAAGAAACTCCCCCCCCCCAAACCTAGAAGGCCCCCAAAACAACGATACAAAAAATCTACATTTCCCAGCATCCTCTGCGGCCGCCAGCGAAACCCATTGGCCAACATCAGTTACCACAGTAATGGTGGCCAAAGCCAGCCAAGGCTAGATTAGAATGCTGAGTGAATTCAGTTTAGTCAGTTGGTGTTTGAGGGTTAAACTGCCAAGGCCAAGATCTAGGAGGGAGACAAATAGGGCACCAGGGACACAGGCACCACTGACAAAGACATACCCCCAGAATAACACAAAAGTAATACCTACACACAACACAATACGCACATAACACAACCTTGCGTCTACTGCTCAACCCATTTGTATGCCATTCCTTCTACACAGGCATAAGCTGACCCAAAAGACAAGCCATGCCTCCTAAAAAGAACAGCATCGGACGACACACTCGCAACGCTACATACATCACACAAAAAAGGGCAGAACAAACGCCAGAACAGAAAGACACTGCACTACACTAGCTTTTGCCATCACCATAAACAAGGCTCAAGGACAAACATTACAAATCTGTGGCATAGTCCTTGACACAGAATGCTTCTCCCACGGACAACTCTACGTAGCGTGCTCCAGAGTTGGGAAACCACAGAACCTCTACATCAACACAGCAGACGGAAAGACAAAAAACATTGTTTATATACAAGCTCTGCAAAACGCCAGGAACACCACACACCAACAACTCCACAGGACTTCAACATCACACCCACCAGAACAACCCACTACGACACAGCCATGACCCCACCAAGACCATAAGTAACATCCATTCCAACCCTTACATACTCAGACTTCCTCGCATCTCCTAAATAGGGCACAGCAACGCGTGCCGGGTAGAGCTAGTTTTAGATAAAGGACATTCACATTGTTGTTAAAGGCTTTCATGGCTGGAAGCACTGGGATGCTGTGAGATGTCCAGGCTGTCTGGCCATGTTCCAGAAGCATTCTCTCCTGACGTTTCACCCGCATTTATGGCAGGCATCCTGAGAGGTTGTGAAGTCTGTTGGAAACTAGGCAAGTGGGGTTGATATGTCTGTTGAATAATGTCCAGGGTGGGAGAAAGAACTCTCGTCTGCTTGAGGCAAGTGTGAATATTGCAATTGGCCACCTTGATTATTTATTTATTTATTTATTTATTTACTACATTTCTATATCGCCATTCTCAGCCCTAGGGCAACTCACGGCAATTTACAAAGCGGCACAATTTGATGCCAACAATATAAAAACACATAAAACAATTAAACATAGTTAAAAATTACAATCTATATATATAAAAATCGAGTGGTCGTGGGTTGACGATTATGCACGGCCACACTATAACCCCCAGAACCACAAAACCCACAACACACATTTCACCAGACCACTAGGTACAAACGTGGCACAACCCCACCCCCCTTAAACTTCCGCAGACCCCTAAACGCGACCCCCCAAAATAGCCCATTCAAACCTATGGGAGGAGGCTCCGGCGGCGGCCGCGGCTTCACCCGATCCCCAGCCCGGCGCATTCACCTGCTCTCCACTGGGAGAGCGGAACCTCCTCCCCGCCTGAATGCCCTCCGGAGGTTAGGGGCCAGCCTGGAAGCGGAGGAGGAGAGGGCCAGAAGCCCAAGGAGCCCAAGGCTCCATGCGGCGGAGGACGGCTGCTCTGCGATGCCTCTCCCTGCGATCTCCTCTTTCGGGAGCGCCAGGGAGCAGGGGCACCGCCTCATCACTCTTCCTCGGCACTGTCGCCTCCTTGCCTTCCTCCTTGCCTTCCTCATGTTCCTGGATCCGGGCCGCGTGGGTTCAGTCCGGGAACATTTAGAAGCCTGTGAGACGGAGGAGGAGGTGGGTAAGGCCATGAAACTACACCTCCCAGAAGGCTCCGCGCCGCTCCCTGGGAAGCAGGGGCGGAGCTTTCTGGATAGTCCCATGGCTTTACCCACCTCCTCTTCCATCTCCCAGCCTCCCAAACGTTCCCGGACCCAACCCACGCAACCCGGGTCCACGAACATGAGGAAGGCAGCGGAGGAAGCCAAGGAGGCGACAGTGGCGACGAAGAGCGATGAGGCGACGGCGCCCCAGCTCCCTGCCACTCCCGGAGGAGGACACCGCAGGGACACACACAGGACACCAGCCATCCTCCTACCGAAGGTCCCCCACAACCACCCCCCCCCCCCGGCAGGAAGGTGGCGAGGAAGGGCGACCATCCAACTGAAGAGACAGACATGGAACAAGCAAGCTTACAACACACATAAAAACAATAACACCCATAATAACAAAAACCCCAGACAATACAACTCCTACCCCAAACCACACAGACACATACACACACACACACACATATGCACATACACATATAAACACATACATACACAAACACATACATATACAAACACATACACACATATAGATATACACATATACATACACATAAACCCACACATAAACATATATGCACACACATATATACACACATACACACAAACACACACATACATATAAAAACACACACAAATACATACACACAAAAATATACACACATACACACATATATACACATATACATACATACATACACAACCACATAAATACACAATACTTTTATACACATATACATACACATACATACACACATAAACACATACACATATATAAACATATACATAGACAAAAACACACATAAACATATATACACACCATACATACACATATATAAACATATACATAGACAAAAACACACATACACATATATACACACAATACATACACACACATACACAAACACATATACACACGCAAACACACACATAAATACACATACACAAACACATATAAATACACAGACACACACATATATATACACACATATACATACACGTATACACACAAAAATAAACACACATACACACACATATATACACACAAACATACACATATAAACACACACAAAATGCATACTCACATCACTTCCCACTCTTACATACCCAGACTTCCTCACATCTCCTACATAGGGCACAGCAACGCGTGCCGGGTTCAGCTAGTTACATATAAAAACAACATAAAACCATAAATCCTCCGCAATTCATTACCAAATCATTGTCCAGTAAATATTATATATATAAATATTATATATAAAAATATTATTTATATTAAAATATATAAATATTTACTATATTTACATCCCGCCTTTCTCTACCCCGGAGTGGACTCAAGGCAATAATTCAATGCCTTGACAAAAATATACAATTAAAATACATTTAGATTAAAATTAAAATCAAAATTAAATACATTCGCATTGAATAGCCTTGCAGCTCCAATTTCTGGCTGCTTCCTGCCTGGGGGGATACTTTGTTGGGAGGTGTTAGCTGGCCCAGATTGTTTCATGTCAGGATTTCCCCCTGTTTTGTTAGTGCTCCTCTTTAAAATCAGGACAGTAAATAAAGAGCAACACTCAGAAAACAGGGGAATTCCTGACAGGAAACAATCAGGGCCGCAAACACCTCCCAACAAAGGATTCCCCCAGGCAGGAAGCAGCCGGGCTTTGAAGCTGCAAGGCTATTCAAGGCTAATCAAGGTGACCAATTGCAACGTTTGCACGTGCCCCAAACAGACACCATCCTGGACATTATTCCACAGATATATTAACCCGATTTGCAATGGATAGACCTCGTCAGCTGTATTTTCTGATATAGAATATATGCCACCCACTAGTTGCCATCTGCTTGCCCACAGAAAACCATAATTAATAAGTCTCAGCACTATAAGAGGGTTTCGAGAGACTAGTTGTGAGGCCACAAACCGTATTCTAGTTCTTGCGGACCACTGGTGGTCCATAGACCACAGATTGGGAACCACTGGGTTAGGCAGTCCCCTACCACAGTTGTTGCCGCCCTTCTCAGGGACCCCGCCCTCCTTGCTGCCTTCCTTTGTAGGAGGTGGAAATGGCCCACCAGGAGTTGCTACGATCGCTGAGCACTGCCCCAGATGCAGCATCAATGGGAAATGCACTGCCTGAACCCAGCTGGATGTCACACGATGGCCATCCAGAGCCTGGAGTGAGCGTCCTTCCATCTTCCCTGCCCTCCTCAGTGGTTGCTGAGCCTGGTAAGTATCTCCCATTGATCTGGGGATCGCGGTCTGCTCAGCAGTGGCACCGGTTGCTATTGGGTGAGTAGTCTTCCCATAAATATGCAGCAGAGTAACTTAACAGCAGCAGCGTGACTCAGCACCAGTAGTCCAAAGTGAACAAAAAAGAACAAAAACATGCAGACTAATGATATAACTTCCATAGGAGGCTCTTTTTTGTAGTAAAATAACATGGTTGCACTATTTACAAGAACCAGGTTTCTTTACTTCCACACTGGGCTTCTTTCTCATGCAGATAAACAACTTCTACCTTCACTCTCACAGAGCTTACTCTCACACTGAACTTACACAGGAGCTTCACACATTAGCTTTACATACAGCTTTACACGTGAGGCCTTTATCCTGGGGTTTCTCACACGAGGCCTTCTCATAGACTAAGGCCTACCTCTCACTTTGAGGCCTCCTCTCACATGTTAAGGCCTACTTCACACTGTGAGGCATTCTTACAGACTAAGCCGTATCTCACACTGTGAGACCTTCTCACAGACTAAGGCGCATCTCACACAGGCCTACTTCACACTGTGAGGCCTTTTCACAGACTAAGGCCTACCTCACACTGTGAGGCCTTCTTACAGACTAAGGCCTACCTCACACTTTGAGGCCTCCTCTCACATGTTAAGGCCTACTTCACACTGTGAGGCCTTCTCACAGACTAAGGCCTATCTCACACTTTGAGGCCTCCTCTCACATGTTAAGGCCTACTTCACACTGTGAGGCCTTCTCAAAGACAGAGGCGTATCTTACACAGGCCTACTTCGCACGGAGGCCTTCTCAAAGACAGGCGTATCTCACACAGGCCTACTTCACACTGTGAGGCCTTTTCACAGACTAAGGCCTACCTCACACTGTGAGGCCTTCTTACAGACTAAGGCCTACCTCACACTTTGAGGCCTCCTCTCACATGTTAAGGCCTACTTCACACTGTGAGGCCTTCTCACAGACTAAGGCCTACCTCACACTTTGAGGCCTCCTCTCACATGTTAAGGCCTACTTCACACTGTGAGGCCTTCTCACAGACTAAGGCCTACCTCACACTTTGAGGCCTCCTCTCACATGTTAAGGCCTACTTCACACTGTGAGACCTTTTCACAGACTAAGGCGCATCTCACACTGAGGCCTTCTCACAGACTAAGGCCTACTTCACACTGTGAGGCCTTCTCAAAGACAGAGGCGTATCTTACACAGGCCTACTTCACACTGAGGCCTTCTCAAAGACAGGCGTATCTCACACAGGCCTACTTCACACTGTGAGGCCTTTTCACAGACTAAGGCCTACCTCACACTGTGAGGCCTTCTCACAGACTAAGGCCTACCTCATACTGTGAGGCCTTCTTACAGACTAAGGCCTACGTCACACTTTGAGGCCTCCTCTCACATGTTAAGGCCTACTTCACACTGTGAGACCTTTTCACAGACTAAGGCGCATCTTGCACTGAGGCCTTCTTACAGACTAAGGCGCATCTCGCACTGAGGCCTTCTCACAGACTAATTCCTACTTCCCATTGTGAGGCCTTCTCAAAGACAGAGGCGTATCTCACACAGACCTACTTCACACTGTAAGGCCTTTTCACAGACTAAGGCCTACTTCACACTGTGAGGCCTTCTCACAGACTAAGGCCTACCTCACTGTGAGGCCTTTTCAGAGACTAAGGCCCACCTCACACTTTGAGGCCTCCTCTCACATGTTAAGGCCTACTTCACACTGTAAGGCATTCTTACAGACTAAGCCGTATCTCACACTGTGAGACCTTCTCACAGAGTAAGGCGCATCTCACAGACTAAGGCACATCTCACACTGAGGGCTTCTCACAGACTAAGGCCTACTTCACACTGTGAGGCCTTCTCACAGATTAAGGCCTACCTCACATTGTGAGGCTTTCCCAAAGACAGGCATATCTCACACCGTGAGGCCTTCTCACAGACTGAGACCTTTCTCCCACTGAGGTTCACCTCACACTGAGGGCTACTGAGCTACAGGCACGCCTGCTTATATAGAAGTGCAGCTTGTGCTGAGGCATTGCATCCATTTAACCCTTTCAGTGCTTGACTCGCCTTTTTGTAATTAAAATACCTAGTTAATTTTTAGTATTTCTAACAGTTGCCTGCCTGCAACTCTTCCCTCTGCTCTTTCTTGCCAGGCCGAGTCTCCCTTTTGGAAGAGAGCCCCCAAGAAGTGATTTTTTAGGGAGGGAGAGGGGGAAAGAAGACCCTTCCCCTTCTCTTCAAGGCCCCCCGGGGTCTCCTGCAGCCAACTGGTTCAATCCGAGGAAGGAGGCCCAAACTGCAATGTGGAAACTGAGGCAGGGGACGAGACGAAAACTGGAACTGTCCTCCCTCTCCCATCCACTTCTGTTTTCTTTCTCGGAAAGCACACCTTGGATGAATTTAAACTGTTTCCGAACCAATACCTGGAGTTTTTCCCGTTCGGGGCTTTTTCCCAGAGGCGATTCAGAGCCTGCCTTGAGAACTCTGGTTTATGCTTTAAGTGGAGAGAGAGAGAACCCCTTCCGAAACTGCATGTCTCTTCCACTTTGGGGGCGAGGCTCTCCCTTCGGGGTGGATCGGTAACGTGCCGATCCATGGGACGTCGCCTTGCGGAGTTGCTTTCCCACCAAACGTGGCGGAACGCGGGAACGCCCCCGTATTATGAATTGCACTTTCCATTTTTCAAGGCCACTCAGAGGGCCCTCGGGTGCTTCCTGACCTCCTCCTTGATTATAAATATGTATGTATGTGTATTGAATGGTTGTAAATACGTTAGACAGTTGTTGTTATTGTTGTTGTTGTTTTAATTTGCCTTCATACCCCAATGGAGAAGAAAAAAAAACCCCAAAGGCCGTGACCACTGTAACCACAACCCGGTATTGGGCCGGCCTGGGTGAAGTGTGGCCAAAGCAGGACGCTGGCTGCGATCCAGTATCAACAATCGGCCGGCCCCCCTCCCCAATCTCTCAGGTTTTCCTTGGCGTCTTCCGCTCCAATCTTTGGGGTGGAGAGAATGACCTCAGCAGGGACTCTTGTGGGTCGTGGTGGCACCCAGCAAGCCGTCCCAACAGATCGATCGCATGGGCGGCTTTGGGTGAGACAATCGGCCCTTCCATTAGCACTGGAGGGCTGTCCAGTCGACCCAAGACGTCTACCCCAGAGGAAGACCTGCAGCACCTGAGGGAGCCCCTGAGATCCCGGCCCTGGTCCCGTTTTGGGTCGAGAGGGGTTATGGGCCCGGTTGGCTAGAAGCGGCAAACGTGACCCCAGCAATCACCCAACGTGCTGCACCAGGTGTATGAATTATATCAGAGTATATATAGATATATATATATAGATATAGATATATATATTAAAAAAATTGATGCCAGACTCTTTGCTGTTCAATTCGCTCAAAGCCAATTTTATTTTCTTCCTGTCGATGGTAAAAGATTTTTTTAAAGAAAAAATGGAAAAGTAAAATATTCTTCATTCTCCTCTCTAGCGTGTCTTTTTTATATATAAAAATATTATTATTGATCTGTTGCATGCAGTGTAATATTTTCCAGCTATTCGTGTTCCCTTGCGTAGGCAGGACTGAAGAGCGGCAGGTCACAGGTTCGAATCCGGGGAGAGCGCAGGTGAGCTCCCGCTGTCAGCTCCAGCTCCCCATTGCGGGACATGAGAGAAGCCTCCCACAAGGATGATAAAACATCGAAATATCCGTGCGTCCCCTGGGCAACGTCCTTGCAGATGGCCAATTCCTTCACACCAGAAGCAACTTGCAGTTTCTTAAGTCGCTCCTGACACACACACACACACACACACACACACACACACACCCTAAATTAGTATCTGCTTCCTCCTTGTCTACAGTCATACAGGATCCCTTATGTACATTTTTAGTTTAGTTTTACATTGAGATGCTGAAACAGAACGGCCTGCCTCAGGGGAGCGTGCTTGCTCCATCAATGTATAACATTTACACAAATGATCAGCCACTGCCAGAAGGAACAGAGAGTTTCATCTATGCAGACGATCGTGTCATCACCGCTCATGCACCAAGAATATCCACCACTGAACATCCGTCTAGAATACTGCAACGCACTCTAGAATAAAAAAAAATCTCATTCTTTCTGCGGAGTCTTTGGGCCGATTAGAATGTCAGTGTAGAAACTGCCCTTAACTGTCTCTCTGGCATCTCCCAGATTTACCCATAGCTTTTAACATGGGTAATGTCGGAGTGCGTTCGCGGCAGTCCTGCGTTATGGAGAACTCCCGGGAAAAACACAAATTGCTGTCTCTTTTCCGCAAAACGAAGGTGCGTGTGAGAGACGCAACAGGGTGGAAAGCAGCCAGGAGGACCTGGGCAGGCCTTTGAGATTCATCCAGAGCAGGCCTGGGCAAATTTTGGCCCTCCAGGTGTTTTGGACTCCAACTCCCAGAACTCCTAACAGCCGATAGGCTGTTAGGAGTTCTGGGAGTTGGAGTCCAAAACACCTGGAAGGCCAAAGTTTGCCCAGGTCTGATCCAGACCCTTTGTATATTGTTTTATGTATTTATTTTGATGTATTTTATTGATAGACACCAAAATAAATAACCAATGTTAAGAATGAGACGCTGAGATTAGTATTTTATATTTT
>JARBWK010000944.1:0-22845 GCA_030556195.1 Anolis apletophallus
TTTGAGCTCAGACATAAGTGCCTTCCTGAGATAAGTGCCAAGGAACTCAAACATGTTTTAGTGGCATGGGCACAAACAAAACAATCCCATTTGCTAATGAAGTCAACAGATTTGGGATCTCAGAACAGCTACAGTGAGAGTTTGCCCAAGATATATGCAGATAACAACCCTACGAGGCAGGGTTGGCCCCTGACTGAAGTCCTCCGAGTACATTTTATGGTTTAGCAGGATTTGGTATGAGTTGTACTTTTTGTCATCTGATACCATACGCAGTAGGCCTGTTTGATCAAGGGAAAAATGGTTCAAAACTTGTTGCGGATGTAGGGGGCGCTGGCGGTTCGAATCTAAATTACTTCTGAAATTTTCCAAAAAAATTGTGGAAATTTTACGAATTTTTTGGAAATTTCAGAATGGCTTCGTTAATGGCAGATACACATGCGCAATAAGAAAGAAACACCCAGTTTGGACGCGGATATGCTTCCCTCCGCGTCTCGCCCTGGGTCTAACGCGGAGGGAAGCACATCCGCATCCAACTGGATTAAACACTTCCTTTCTGAAAATGGCAGCGGTGGTGGGCGAGAGCACTGTTTAACCCAGTTTGGATGGATTTCCCTTGGTTTCCTTTCTCTCCCACATCAGTCCTGGGCAAGAGCCCTGTTTAACCCAGTTTGGATGCATTTCCTTCTGTTTCTTTTCTCTCCCACATCAGTCCCGGGCGAGAGAAGCAGTTTAACCCAGTGTGGATGGATTTCTTCCCTTTGCTTCCCCCCATCCCTTTTTTCTGGAATAAAACAAGTACTTTCAAAGTAAAGACCACCCAATGAAACAGGAAATAACACTTTGAAACCATTAACGAAAAATTCGGAAATCTCAAAAGTTTTGAAAAGTTTGGAACTTTTCTTCCTGTGAAAATTGGAATTGACTTTAGATCCGAACCACCGAGTTATGAACTTTTTTTTGTTCAAACAAGCCTACTACCGTAAATAATTTTAGACCAAAAACGGGCAACAGCGACCACATTGTCTGTAGCTTTAAACCAGGGGTGCTCACACTTTTTCAGCATGGGAGCTACTGATTAAAAAACCAAGTCCCAAAGATCACCTGCCCAGAAATGTAAAACGTATAACTCTTTTCTTATTTATTTATTTATATTTATTATTCATTTTTATGTAAACTGCCCCAGCAGGCTCGGGGCAGTTTACATAAAATGAAGTTATAAAACATCAGCATTTCAATTTAATAACAACAATATAAAACAGAGCATAAAAATACATCCAACCACCCCACTTTTCCCACACTGCCATATTACCACAGATATTATCAGCCAGAAAGTAAGAAGAGAGGCTGTTGAACTTATAGGCCATTTAATACTCAGCAAGGTAAACAAAGGGGCATGCAAAAATACATCCAACCACCCCATTTCTCCCACATTTCCATATTCCCCAACATATATTTCTCAAGGAACAAAGCAAGCAGAGAGGCTTTGGAGCTAAAAGGCCATTTTTAAACATTAAAAATAAACAAAGAGACATGCCACAAAATAAACAATCAAGCACCCACCCCAAAGTAAAAAGACCGACCTTTGAGATGCGGTAAGGAAATGACCCCAAAAAATCCTCCTTCTTCCTCCGTCATGGCTCCTATTTCCATGCCGCCAGCATGCGTGCCGTCTCCAAGAGCTCACGAGAAGTCCGAGAGGCAGAATGGGCACTTCTGCACATGCGCGCAGGGCCAGCCATGCATCGCGTCATCCAGGCCCGCCCCCTTTGGTCTCCTACGACTCTGAGTGGCTGGAGAAGGACTATGGAGGAGGAGGAATCCAAAAAGAGGGGGCCCATTCTGCCTCTTGGACTCTGAGCTTTTGGAGGCGGTGCGCGAGCAGGAGCGGGAGGAGCAACGACGGAGGACTTCTTTGCAGCGTGCAGGGGGGCGTGAAGAGGACCAACTGCAAAAACCTGGTCAGGGGGCCTCAAGATCCCGCAGAATGAGGCCCAAGATCACCCTGGTGATCGCGATCACCATTCTGAGCACCCCTGCTTTAAACAGTTCTTCCTCTGTGCATGAGGCAGGGCGTTGTGTGCAAGCATACAGGTGCTGAGTTGTTTGTTCTGCTCCACAGTTGCACAAGATTATTTTATGCCAGGCTATCTTTTGATCTCCCAACTCCACTTCGGCGTCTGTTCAGGGACTTCCAAGTTCCAATCTTGGTTTGCCCGGGAGGAAGACCTTCAGGTAATGGGTCACATGCTGCCAAATCGACCAATGAAGCAACGTTTTCTAGCATTGAGAGAATCTTATGCTTTTGGCCAGAGGGGGAAATGCTACCAGTTAGGACAGTGATTTTCAACCAGTGTGCCGTGGAACACTAGTGTGCTGTGAGAGATCATCAGGTGTGCTGTGGGAAATTATTTTTGAACTTCATTCAAATATAAACTATAAGGCGCATCTGTCCCTTTAAGAAATGGAACCACCATTTTAAACACACCAGTTCTGCAGTATGGAACTCTCCACCAATCCCAGGTGGTGTAGCACCCATGGGCCCGTCCGTGCCACGGGGGAGGGGTGACGCACCGGGGGTCCCGTTGGCATTGGGACCCACACAGGCTGGAAGGGACTCGGAGGATGAGTTGGAAGGCCCAGAGCAAGATTGGTCAGCCGTACTTTGCCCAGTTCACCTGTGGAGAGTTTAACCTGGGATCTCGAAAGGGAGCATTCTCCCGGGAAGGAGCGGACCAGGTGGAGATGGGAGGCAGCGAAGCAGATAGCGGAGATAGTTATGAATTCCCAAATGGCCGAGGTTCCCAAGAGCTGGCCGAGCAGCAGATGGAGGCTAGCGGCTGGGAAACTCCGGGGGAGGCTGCTTCTCAGGAAGATAGCGATACTAGGCTGGAAGAGCGGGGCCGTTCTCACAACAGGCGCAGGGACATAGAGAGAGGGCAGGAGGAGCTGGCATCTGTCCTCAGACCGTCACCGTTCGGAAAGTAGAGACTGGAGACGCCGGGCCCTAGATCGTCGGGGGTCCAGGCCGAGGGATTAAGAACGGCCCCGTGGGAACTGATCCTCAGTTCTCCGGCCACGTCTTTACTGAATAGACGCGAAGCGGAGTGGGACCACAAGCCAACGGTGGTCATCAAGCCTTGCCTTGCATTTGCCTTGTTTCTTGAGCCGCAGTGGATCAGGCACCTTGCCCTGTTTCCTGATTCGCATTGGTTTGCGAAACCTTGCCCTGTTCCCTGATTCGCATTGGTTTGCGAAACCTTGCCACGCTTCAAGCTATTTGCCACGTTACTTTGGACTACTTGCATTACTTTGGACTACTTGCTTATTATTGAACTATTTACTCTTTGGAACTGTTTTTATATACTCAATAAAGTAGTTAGCCTTTGCTACGTCTCCGTGTGTGTGTTCAAGGGGCAGTTCTAAGTCGGCGATTGTGACAGTTGGCCGGAGAACTCCTCGAACCCCTTTCGCACCACGGGACGTACCAGGAACCGCCGGCAGCGCACTCCAGGCTCCCATCGTCCCCACTGTCGCCATGGCTAACCTGACCGATGCCCAAGTGCAAGAGATGAAACGAGAATTGGGTGAGCTGCGGACCCGGCCGGACGGCACTGGTGAGCCCACCTGGCCGCTTCAGTGGTAATCCGCCCAGGTGGAGGTTTTTGTTTGCCAAGTGGAACTTTATTTGGAGCAACGCCCCAACGAAGTTCGCCAACGATCGAGCCCAGGTGGTTTTTGTCTTCAACCTGTTGGAAGGGACAGCGGCAACGGGCCACCGTTGATCCGGCGCAGTCCCCATACCAACACGCTGCGGGCTTTCCTAGATGCAATCAGGGCAACATGGGGGGGCTCCTGTGAATGAAGAACTCGCCGAGAGGGATCTGGCCCGGCTGACGAGTAAGGATCTCTCCCTGTCCCAGTACATCTCCCGCTCGAGTCCTGGCTTCCCAGACGCAGTGGGGTCTGCCGGGCGTGCGGTATCACTACATTGCGGGGCTGCCTTCAGAACTGCAACAGGAGATGTTAAAACACCCCCGGCCCGCGGATCTGGAGGCCGCCATCACCTTGAGCCTTCGCATGGAAGCAGGACTGCAGACCAGGAGGCGGTGGGACAAGGGCGTGATGGAGAAACCGGTGGCACGGAAGGAAGGGGCTGGACAGTTTCAACCCCGGCAATTGCCAGTGCCGGCCGGCTCGGATGACCCGGAGCCCATGCAGTTGGGGACAGTTCGCCCAAAGTGGACCAAGCGGGAGAAGGCACGGCGTCAGCGCCTCAACTTATGCTGGTACTGCGGGGGCCTGGACATTTTTCTAAGGAGTGCCCCAGAAACCGCGTGGAAAGACCTCGGCCTCTGCCGCCTCGGAGGGGCCCCAGAGGCCGAAGAAGCCCTTCAGGCGGCGGGGGAAGGGACCGCCGGGTGTAAGAGGGTTCGCCACTCGGCCGATGTCGCTAACCTCCCTTGAACCCAAGACTGGACAATTGTTCCTTGTTATGGTCAGTTTGTGGTCTCCCGAGAAGGGGCCGATGATGGTCCATGCCATGATAGACTCCGGGCCACCAACAACTTCATCGATGCAGACTATGCCAAGTCCGCTGGATTAAAATTCTTGATCTCCAAGAGCCCAAGGGTGTCCAGACTATCGATGGGAGAGTCCTGAAAACGGGGGCTGTAACTCAGTATACAGCTCCTACCAGGATGTGGGACTAGCTCCCATAAAGAGGACATTTCTTTCTTGTGACCAAGCTCCCAGATTTCCCATTGTCCTGGGCATTGTGTGGCTCGCGCCCACGATCCCCAGATCTCCTGGGCCAAGAGGCAGCTAATTTTTCTTCGACCACTGCCAGGGCCACTGCATGACGGCACCGGGCGTGCCTGGCCCAAGAAGTGGAGAATGTGGGCCACCCTGCCCAAGAAGTATGCCGGCTTTTGGGATGTCTTCAGTGAGAAGGAGGCGGAACGCTTGCCTCCGCACCGGCCCTATGACTGTGCCATTGAACTGCAACCGGGGCCCTAATCCCGGGGAGACTCTATCCTCTCTCGAACCAGAGCAACAGGTTTCCTCCGAGATTTCCTGATGAGAATCTGCGGAAGGGGTTCATTCGCCCTCCCAATCCTCGGCCGGGCCCGATTCTTTTCACAAGAAGAAATCGGGGAGCTGCGGCTTTGCAATGACTACAGGAACTCAACAAGATCACGATCCGAATCGCTATCCCTGCCCCTTGATCCCCCGAGCTCTTGAGCGGATGCGGGAGCCAAGGTGTTCACTAAACTGACCTGAGGGGGCTTACAACCTTGTCCGGATTCGCCAGGGTGATGAATGGAAGACGGCCTTCCAGACCAAGTGGGGCAGTTTCGAATACCTGGTGATGGGATTCGGTTTTGTGCAACGCCCCAGCATGTTTCCAACATTTCATGAATGACATTTTCCGAGACCTGTTGACCGCTTATCTGGCGGTCTACCTTGACGACCTGCTGATTTTTTCTCCGGATCAGGCGACCCATGATCGCCATGTCAAGGAAGTGCTCCGGAGACTGAGGGCCCACGGGCTCTATGCCAAGCTGGAGAAATGTGCTTTTGACTTGGCGTGAGGTGGACTTTCTGGGCTACCAGATTCTCCCACGGGCATTGCCATGGATGACACCAAGGTCCAAGCCGTGGTCGACTGGGCACCCCCTGGCTAGCAAAAAAGACATTCAAAGATTCCTGGGCTTTGCCTACTACTACAGAAAGTTCATTCCTGACTTTGCCAAGTGGGCTGATCCGATCACCCAGTGTTTATGGGGAAAGGTGCCGCCCGTGACTCCGGAGGCGGATGTGGGGTTCCGCAAGTTGAAGCAGCTGTTCACCACTCAGCCGCTTTTGCAGCACCCCAACCCCCCGCACCCCTTTCATCGTCCAGGCCGATGCTTCGGATGTGGCGGTGGGAGCGATCCTGCTACAGCCTCAGGGGACGGACTTGTTGCCCTGTGCCTACTATTCCCGGCAGCTGACGGCTCCGGAAAAGAACTACACCATTTGGGAGAAGGAACTTTGGCCATCAAGGTGGCGTTTGAAGTCTGAGACACCTGCTTGAAGGGGCCAAGTTCCCGGTGGAGGTTCATACCGACCACCGGAACTTGGAGCATCTGAAGTCCCAGCGCAAATTGAACCAGAGGCAACAGAGATGGTCCCTGTTCTTTGAGCGATTCAATTTCCGCATTCACTATGTGACCCCAAAGCAGACCAAGCAAGCTGATGCGCTGTCCCGAAAGCCGGAGTATGTTCGTGAGGGCGACGGGCCGTCCGAGGCCCGGTTGCTTAAAGCGGAGAACTTTGGCGGCTGCTCGGGCGCTTCCTGTCAACCTCCGTGGCCCCGCCGGCCCCTGGCGACAAGAGACCCTTGAGGTGCGTGTCCAGGCTCGCCAGCGGACCGATCCCTGGGTCCGGGGGCCACTGACCAAGGGGCCTCCAGCCCCTTTCCAGGTAAAGAACGGGTGCTTTTACCACGGGACTCTGTCTATGTTTCCTGGGCCCGAGCGGGCGGACATTCTCAAGCTTTGCCACGATAGTCGGCCGCCGGCCATTTTTGACTTTTCAAGACTCTGCAACTGGTCCTACGGGACTTTTGGTGGCTTAAAGTGCGGAGGGATGTGGAGGACTATGTGGGCTCCTGCCCTGTGTGTCATCGGGCTAAGAACCAGGGGGGCAAGCCGGCCGGTTTGCTCCAGCCGCTTCCGACTCCCTCTGCCCCCTTGAAGATGATTTCGGCCGATTTCATCACCGACCTCCCCAAGTCCAAGGGCTTCACCACGATATTGGTCGTGGTGGACTGTTTCACCAAGATGGGACACTTCATCCCTGTAGGGGTGCCCACTGCCAAAGACACTGCTGATATGTTTGTGCAACATGTTTCGCTGCATGGACTTCCACAGAGCCTGGTGACTGACCGGGCACCCATTCACTTCCCAGTTCTGGAAGGCTGTCCAGAAGTTGTTGGGGATTGATGCGGATGTCCACGGCTCATCACCCGCAGACCGATGGCCAGACCGAAAGGGTCAATGCCACCTTGAACAGTACCTGCGCTGCTATGTCAACTATCAGCAGAATTGGGCGCCCTTGTTGTCCCTGGCAGAGTTTGCTTACAACAACGCGACGCAGGAATCCATCAAAGAGACTCCTTTCTTTGCTAACTATGGACACCACCTCGGTTCTACTCCGCCGGTGGACCCGGTCCGGAGACGCTTCCGAGGCTAAGGATTGGCTTCGAGAGCTCACTGCACTCCAAGACTTGCTACGTACTCAATTGACCAGGCGAAAAGCTGACTACAAGCGATGGCTGATCGGGCGGCGCCAGGAGGGTCCTGACATCCTTGTGGGGGATAAAGTTTGGCTGTCCACCAAGAATTTGCTCACGCAGCGACCCAGCCGCAAGCTGACGCAAGATTTTTTGGGTCCCTACAAAGTTTTGGAGAAGGTGGGGCCTGTGTCCTTCAAACTGTAACTCCCAGCGGACATGAAGCTCCACCCGGTGTTTCATCGCTCGTTGCTCCGCCCGGCGAAGGGGGTGCGGCCTGACGTGACGCAGCCGCCTCCCTCCCTGTGATGCGGGAGGGCGGAGAGGAGGTCGAGGTACAGGACATCTTGGATGCCCGCCTCCGTTACAGGAAGTTGAGTACTTCATTGACTGGAAGGGTTTTGGCCCGGAAGAACGTGCTTGGGTCAAGGCTCGAGATGTTCACGCCCGGAGTTGGTGGCTCGCTTTCACCGCAAGTATCCTGACAAGCCCAAGCCCCGGGCGGCCCAGGGGGCCCTGAGGGGGATAGTGTAGCACCCATGGGCCCGTCCGTGCCACGGGGAGGGGTGACGCACCGGGGTCCCGTTGGCATTGGGACCCGCACAGGCTGGAAGGGATTCGGAGGATGAGTTGGAAGGCCCAGAGCAAGATTGGTCAGCCGTACCTTGCCCAGTTCACCTGTAGAGAGTTTAGCCTGGGACCTCGAGTGGGAGCATTCTCCCGGGAAGGAGCGGACCAGGTGGAGATGGGAGGCAGCGAAGCAGATAGCGGAGATAGTTATGAATTCCCAAATGGCCGAGGTTCCCAAGAGCTGGCCGAGCAGCAGATGGAGGCTAGCGGCTGGGAAACTTCGGGGGGAGGCTGCTTCTCAGGAAGATAGCGATACTAGGCTGGAAGAGCGGGGCCGTTTTCTCACAACAGGCGCAGGGACATAGAGGAGGGCAGGAGGAGCTGGCATCTGTCCCTAGACCGTCACCGCTCGGAAAGTAGAGACTGGAGACGCCGGGCCCTAGATCGCCGGGGTTCCAGGCCGAGGGATTAAGAACGCCCCGTGGGAACTGATCGCAGTTCTCCGCCACGCCTTTACTGAATAGGCGCGAAGCGGAGTGGGACCACAAGCCAACAGTGGTCATCAAGCCTTGCCTTGCCTTTGCCTTGTTTCTTGAGCCGCAGTGGATTGCGGCACCTTGCCCTGTTTCCTGATTCGCATTGGTTTCATAAACCTTGCCACGCTTCAAGCTATTTGCCACGCTATTTTTGGACTACTTGCATTACTTTGGACTACTTGCTTATTATTGGACTATTTACTCTTTGGAACTGTTTTTATATACTCAATAAAGTAGTTAGCCTTTGCTACGTCTCCGTGTGTGTGTTCAAGGGGCAGTTCTAAGTCGGCGATTGTGACAGGTGGCAAATGTGTACCATCTAATTTCAAGAGATGGTGATATATTTCAGGGCTGTTTGATATTTTACATGTATTTGTTCCCTTATAATATTAATAAATGTTTTCTATTTTAAAAAATGGAACCATAGCACTCTTGTGTCACCTAAGAAGTGACGCAAGAGTGCTATGGTCGCGCCATCTTGGATTCGCTCAGATGTGGCTAAGTAAACAAAGTTAGAGTTAATGCTGCAGCTGCGCGTCAAGTGACAGTGGCAATTTGGGATCACAGCAAGACAAGCGAGTGACAGTGATGGAGAAGTTTTTGAGAAGGGAAAATGCAAATGCCAACAGGGTCCTGGACAAAATTATGACACAGATGAAGGCCCTAATATGAGTGGTGGACAAAAGAAAAAAAGAAAAGACGGTGAGCTCGAGGCAATACAGCAAAAGCTATCTTTCATTTGAATTCACTTTCACCGGGGATGCGACGGCACCTACTCTGCTGTGCTTGGTGTGTGGTGAGAAGCTGTCCAATAGCGCCATGGTGCCAAGCAAGCTTAAACGCCATCTCCAAATGAAACACCCTTCTGTTCAAAACAAGCCGACGGACTATTTTGTACGCTTACGTACAAACAATGAGAAACAGGCAAATTCTTTGAGAAAAACCACAAAGGTAAACGAGAGAGCCTTCAAAGCTAACTACCTTGTCGCTGATTTTGTAGCTAAATTTAAAAAGTCCCACACTGTGGCAGAAACATTAATACTGCCAACTAAGTGAGTGTATAAATACATTTTAAAACATATTAACTATATGTATTACTGTGTTAGAGTGCCATTTTGTGTCATTTTGGTTGGTGGTGTGCCCCAGGATTTTGTAAATGTAAAAAATGTGCCGCGGCTCAAAAAAGGTTGAAAATCACTGAGTTAGGAAACCTTCTCAGCAACCCTGGGTGAACCTCCATAGAGGATAAGGTATGGGTGGAGTAAAAAGCGAAGGCTACAGTGATAATAACATTGCTGGAAAATGCTGTGGAAATGCCTTGTGGAGCTTCTAGGGAGGGATGGGGCATCAATGCACTCTTTTCCTGGACAGCAGGAGTTAACACGTTCCACCCGAAGCACCTTCTGCAAGGACAGGGTGCGGCCAGGGCAGCCCTTTTCGGGCTCTCCCTCTGACATGGACATTCCTCTCCTCTTGGAACTGCTGGTTTCCACTGTGTGCGATGTGTTGGCTTTCCATTCCAGCTGCTTTTGGGGAGTGCAGCTCCTGCTTGCATTTGGTCAACACGCTGGAATGTTAGTTCCCCAAAATAACTTGTCCAGGGTTGCCAGGTCAGGATCCTCCCAGGCCTAAACAAGGGGTGGTGATTTCATACTTTCCAACTTACCCCAATTTGGCAGGGACAGGTCTGATTCATCCTCTGCTATCCCGCTATTTTAGTTGCTTTTCAAACAGCATTTCTCAACCTGGGGGTCGGGACCCCTATGGGGGTCTTGAGGAGGTGTCAGAGGAGTCACCAAAGACCATCAGAAAACACAGTATTTTATGTTGGTCATGGGGGTTCTGTGTGGGAAGTTTGGCCCAATTCCATCATTGGTGGGGTTCTGAAAGCTCTTTGAATGTAGGTGAACTACAAATCCCAGCAACTACAACTCCCAAATATCAAGGTCTATCCTCCCCCCAAAAAAAAAAAAAAAAACCTCCACCAGTGTTCACATTTGGACATACTGAGTATCCGTGCCATGTTTGGTCCAGATCCATCATACCACCTGCTCCCTCGACCCGTGCCCCTCCTGGCTTGTTAGATCTTGCTTGGAGGGGCTACGTGGGCCTCTGTTGTAGATCATTAAGAGCTCCCCTTGAGCAAGGGGTTTTTCCAGAGTGCTTGAAAGAGGCGGTGGTGGCTCCATTACTGAAAAACCATCATTGGACCCTGCGGTTCCCTCCAACTACCGCCCGGTGTCGAATCTTCCGTACCTGGGCAAGGTAGTTGAGAGGGCAGTAATGGAGCAGTTGCAGTCCTTCTTGGATGATGCAACATGGCTCGACCCCTTCCAGTCCGGCTTCCGTTCCGGGCACGGGACGGAGACGGTCCTGGTCTCCATCACAGATCAACTCCGCTGCCAGCTCGAATTAAGGCGGGTCTGCGCTGCTCGTGTTATTGACCTCACGGCAGCGTTTGACACGGTCGACCACAATCTTTTGATCCACCGCCTGGCCATGGCCGGAGGAGGGGACAGCCCTCAAATGGCTGACCTCCTTCCTCCGCCAGCGGTCTCAGCGTGTGAGGAGGGGGGGGTGGTCTCCGAGGGTTCCCCACTGACGTGTGGGGTCCCTCAGGGGGCCATCCTTTCCCCTCTGTTATTTAACATCTACATGCAGCCGCTTGCACAGCTGGTGCGGAGTTATGGGCTGACCTGTCACCAATATGCCGATGACACTCAGCTCATTCTGAGGATGGGGGGCAGGCCGGAGTCCGTCCCCGATAATTTCCAGCATTGCCTTGAAGCCGTTACTGGATGGCTGCGAGCCAGTAGGTTGAGGGTGAATCCGGGCGAAGACGGAGATCTTGTGGCTGGGCCACCCGGCGGGATGGGTGCCCGGCTTCCGACCCTGGACGGTGCGGCACTACAACCAGCGCCGTTAGTGAGAAGCCTCGGCGTCCATTTGGACGCTCAGCTGACCATGGAGACTCAGGTCTCCATGGCCAGCAAGGCTGCCTTTTTCCACCTCCGCCAGGCGAGGAGGTTGGCCCCCTATCTCTCCCGGAACGACCTAGCCACGGTGATCCAAGCCACGGTCATCTCGAGGCTGGACTACTGTAACGCGCTCACGTTGGCCTGCCTATGTCGTCGATCCGAAGCTCAAGCTGGTGCAGAACACGCCGCCCGGCTCCTGTCTGGGGCTCCAGCAGGTAGCCGAATAACTCCAATCTTGCGGGATCTGCACTGGCTGCCTATCGAGCACCGGTCGCCTTCAAAGTGCTGGTTCTTACCTTTAAGGCCATTCACGGCCTGGGGCCAGCGTATCTGAGGGACCGTCTTGCCCTATATTGCCCACCGAGATCACTGCGGTCAGAAGAGACCAACTTGTTGGCAGTTCCATCGGCCAAATCAGCCCGGTTAACATCTACTCGCCGGAGGGCGTTCTCGGTGATAGCTCCTACGCTATGGAACGCCTCCCGGCTGAGACCAGAGCCTGAGGGACCTACTCCCCCTTCAGGCGGGCCTGCAAAACCTATCTGTTTAGGCAGGCCTTTGGGGAGTAGGCCCATATATCGCTGCTATGTTAAGCTGTTGTTTTAATCTGCCACTTTTAATCTGTTTTAATTGTTTTAATTGTATTACTGTTTTAGTTCTATTAATTGTACTCTATGCCTTTGTACTGTTTCCTGGCGCTGAGCCAGTAGTATGTAAGCCGCCGCGAGCCCCCGGGAGTCGGCGGCGCAAAAATCGCAATAAATAATAAAATAATAATAATTGTTTGAGTTCACAGTGCTCTCTGGATGCAGGTGAACTACAACTCCAAAACTCAAGGTCAATACCCACCAAACATTTCCAGTATTTTCTGTTGGTCATGGTAGTTCTGTGTGCTAAGTTTGGCTCAGTTCTATCATTGATGGAGTTCAGAATGCTCTTTGATCGTTGGTGAACTATAAATCCCAGCAATTGCAATTCCCAAATGACAAAACCAATCCCCGCAACCCTACCAGTATTCAAATGGGGGGGGGGGGGGGTATTGGGTATTTGTGCCAAATTTGCTCCAGTGAATGAAAATACATCATGCACACCAGCTGTTTACATGACGATTCATTAAAAAAAATGACAGCTATGAAGTAGCAACTAAAATAATGTTATGGGTGGGCGTCACCACAACGTGAGGAACTGTATTAAGGGGTCGCAGAATTAGGGAGGTTGAAAACCAGTTTTAAAATGTCCCGATTTCTCTTTCCTTTAATAATTTTTCCATTTTGAGAATATTCTGATGTTGCTTAGCCACACACTCCCATTTTCCTCTGTGAAATGTCAGTGTCTTGACGGTGGAGTCTGGTGACTAAGCAGGATGTTTTAAGCATTAACCATAGTGTTTCACAGCTCGTCATTCAAAATAGACAGAACACATTTTGTGACGGCGTGGTGAGTGCCACCTGCATGGAAAACCTTGAGTTCTAAAAGGTTTGCATTGTTGAATTGTGTTTTTGCAGCCTGCACAGTTTGGCAAAAGGTTTGGTTGCATGGATTGGTTCTTAGCACCTGCCAATCATTGTTTGCAGAGCCCAGTTGAGTTTGTTCCGCCCCCTTTCCCAGGGATCTGGGGAACAGGCCATTTTGCATTGCAGAGCTTTCCAGGACTTCTCCTGAAAGGACTTGTTCAGAAGGTTTGCCAGACCAGGTCCTTGGTCAGTCCATCTTTCAATACCAGATCTGATTTTCCTTGGAATTCATGCAGAAGGCTCAGCATATCAGAATGCTGAGTAACTCTGGGGAGTTCCAAGCGCCTCCAAACCAGTCTTTTGGCTTCCAGAGAATGATTTTAGTTGCTTTTCAAACAGCATTTCTCAACCTGGGGGCCGGGACCCCTGTGGGGGTCGCGATGGGGTGTCAGAGAGGTCACCAAAGACCATCAGAAAACACAGTATTTTATGTTGGTCATGGGGGTTCTGTATGGGAAGTTTGGCCCAATTCCATCATTGGTGGGGTTCAGAATGTAGTTTGATTGAACTACAGATCCCAGCAACTACAACTCCCAAATGGCAAGGTCTATTTCCCCTGAACTCCATCTGCGTTCATATTTGGGCATATTGAGTATTCATTTCAAGTGTGGTCCAGACGCATCATTATTTCAGTCCACAGTGCTCTCTGGGTGTAGGTGAACTACAACTTCCAAACTCAATGTCAATTCCCAAGCAAACCCTTTCAGTACTTTCTGAAAGGGTTTGCTTTTTCAGCACTTTCTGTTGGTAATGAGAGTTCTATATGCCAAGTTTGGTTCAATTCCATTGTTGCAAGAGTTCAGGATGCTCTTTGTTTGTGTGTTAACTATAAATCCCAGAAACTGTAACTCCCAAATGTCAAGGTCTATTTTTCCCAAACTCCATCTGTGTTCATATTTGGGCATATTGAGTATTCATGCCAAGTTTGATCCTGATCCAATATGATATTCATTGACCCATATACCCTAAATCCATTCTTCTATATAAATAAAAATGTAATGTTTGTTTGTGGGATTAACTTAACTCAAAAACCACTGGTCAAATTTGGACACTATATCCCTAACAGACTAATGAGTGACCATCATTCATACCCCCACCCCACCCCAAAAAAGTGGCAAGGACTTAAAAACCCAAAAAATGGCCACTATGGGTAAATGGGTCAATAGATGGATATAGGTGAACTACAACTCCAAAACTAAAGGTCAATGCCCACCAAACTCTTATAGTATTTTCTCTTGGTTATAGGAGTTCTGTGTGGGAAGTTTGTGTCTTTCTGCCATTCCTGCCGGGATATCTACCGTGTTTCCCCGATAGTAAGACACCCCCGATTGTAAGACGTATCGGGGGTGTCAGAGGGGTCGGCTAATATAAGCCGTACCCCGAAAGTAAGCCATACCCCCGGCCGCCGCGTCATTCGGTCCCGCCTCCGCCGCCGCCCAAACACTTGCCTTGAGGTGAAGAAGGGGAGCGCGCGCCTTGGAAGCAGCCAACCCTCCCTCGTGCGGCGGTCTCGCACTCGCACGTCCTGCGAGGGGAGGGGGGAGGGAAGAACATGGCGGCGGGGTTCCTGCAGGCGTTGCTCGCTCTCCGCCTTTCCCTGCGAGGTCAGCTTTGGCGGGATGCCTCTGCTCTCCTCCCGGCCGGAAGCCCCTCCTCCCTGGGTCCGGGGGCGTGCCCGGCTTGGATTGGAGAGCGAGAGAAGGAGGCGGAGGCTTCTCTCCTCGGAGCGGCATGGAGAGCGCGTGAGGGAAGGAACGAAGGCAAGCAGGCAGGCAGGAGCCGAGGCTGCGGGGATGGCCTTGGAGAGGGCCGGCCGCGGCACGCCTCCCAAAGAACAGCCGCTTTTCTTTTCTTTTCCGCTTCCAAGGCGCGCGCTCCCCTTCTTCACCTCAAGGCAAGTGTTTGGGCGGCGGTAGCGGCGGCGGAGGAGGCGGGACCGAGTGACGCGGCGGCCGGGGGTACGACTTACCGTCGCCCAATGTAAGTCGTACCCCGAAAGTATGACGTAGTGGGGCTTTTGGGGGTAAAAAGAAAGTGAGACGCTGTCTTACTTTCGGGGAAACACGGTATGTTGTGTTCATCAAAACAGGCCCAAGTTTCACACTGAGTGTATAAATACATTTAAAAACACATTAACTATGTAACATTTTTTTCATTTACAAAATCCTGGGCACACCACCAACCAAAATGACACAAAATGACACTCTAACACAGTAATACATATGAACTATATGTATTACTGTGTTAGAGTGTCATATTGTGTCATTTTGGTTAGTGGTGTGCCCCAGGATTTTGTAAATGTAAAAATGTGCCGGCTCAAAAAAGGTTGAAAAACACTGATTCAGGGGGATCTTAGTGGTCTGTGGAAGTCAGAGCTGAATCGATTGAAGGTACTGCAAATCCCATCATCCGTTGCTCATACTCCCCCAAACATATTGTTTTTGTGATTATTTCTGGAATTCAATGTTTGTAATTTACACCTTTCTTTATTATATTTTACAAAAAATGTAGAAACATTATATATATATATATATATATATATATATATATATATCTGTTTAATTGCTATTAAAAAATTTAAAATAATTTCTAGGGGGATGGTGAGAAAAAAAATTCTGGAAAGGGGGCGGTAGGCCAAAAACGTTTGGCAACCACTGCCTTAAAGCATTTGATATTTGCATTAAGTTTTGCACCTCGGGATAACATCAAAAGTTTTCCCCTGCCACTTTTGGACTCTTGCTTGCTGAGGTGTTCCTGCAAGTATCTCTGTAGATGTTAGAAAGCTATTTCTTGATTTAAGGTGTTGGCTTGCGGCTGATATCCGAATAGAGGATGGGACAGAGATGTCACTGCCTTAGTCCTTTAATTATTGGCTGCTACTCCCTGACAGATGTCAGGTGGTGCAATACTAAACAGTATAAATTCTCCAGTGGTGCAGGGTGTAGACATCCTGTGATAAAGTGGCATGTCTCATTAAGAGCCACATCCATTGTTTTAGTGTGGTGAGATGTGTTCCACAGTGGGCATACGTATTCAGCAGAAGAATAGCAAAGTAGAAGGGCAGGTGTCTTAATAATAATAATCATCATCATCATCATCATCATCTTTATTTATACCCCGCCACCATCCCCCCAATGAGGCCAGGTCCAAACAACAAATTACAATAAAATAAAAATCAAAAACATAATCAGCAACACAATAAAAAATATAAGCATAAAAATAAAATAACAATGTGCACATACAGTATCTAAAATCACAAATGACATGTACAAGATAAAATGTACATCTTGCATGTACAAGATAAAATGTTAAAAACTCAGGATGAGGTAACAGGAGATTCTTTGCAAAGAAGAGCTTGTATAGACGACTTGGGTTGTGAGAGGCCTTCATATAAGGGGGGAGAGTATACTCCGGAGACAGGAGCATTGATGAGAGCAATGGTATAAGGTTAAGCGGCTACTCTCCAAAGGCGCAGCAGAAAAGCCAGGTTTTAAGGTGCTTTTTAAAGGTTTCCAAAGTGGGGGCTTTCCTAATCTCTCCAGGCAAGGAGTTCCAGAGTCGGGGGGCCACAGAGGAGAAGGCCCTCTCCCTTGTGCCCACCAGACAAGTCTGTGAAACTGGCAGGGGCGAAAGGAGGGCCTCCCCAGAAGAACGAAGAGTTCAGGCTGGTTCATGGAGAGAGATCCGGTCACGAAGGTAGGCGGGTCCCAATTCGTTTAGGGCTTTATAGATGATCACCTGCACCTTGAATTGGGACCGGAAAATAAACTGCAGCCAGTGAAGCTCCTTAAACAGGGGGGTTGACCGCTTCCTGTAACTTGCCCCAGTTATTAATCTGGCTGCTGAGCGTTGGACAAGTTGAAGTTTCCGGGCCGTCTTCAAGGGTAGCCCCACGTTGCAGTAATCCAGTCCATCTAGGGCGGTGTTTCCCAACCTTTTTTGAGCCGTGGCACACTTTTAACATTAAAAAAAATCCGGGGGCACATTACCAACCGAAATGACACAAAATGACACTCTAACACAGTAAAGAACGGCTGGGGGATGGTGGCCTGCTGGGAGCAGCTGCTGGGAGCAGCTGCTGGGAGCAGCTGCTGGGAGCAGCTGCTGGGAGTACCGAAGCCGGGGGAGGGGGAGGAGCCAGGCCATGCCATGCCCTGCCCCTCCCCCTGGCTTCAGCTCTCCCACAGCTTCTCCAGCCTTGAGGGGGCAGTGCCAAGCCAGCGGTGGCAGAGCCAGCACAATGCTGGCTTGGCACTGTCCCCTCAAGGCTGGAGAAGCTGTGGGAGAGCTGAAGCCAGGGGGAGGGGGCGGAGCCAGGCCACACCATGCCCTGCCCCTCTCCCCCGGCTTCAGCTCTCCCACAGCTGAAGCTGAAGCCACGCAGAGGAGGAGGAGCATGAGCGGTGGACGGGCTTCAGTGGGCGGGGCTCCTCTGCGAGCGAGGGGCGGGAGTCATGGCGGATTGGAGGCTGGCTGGGGAAATGGGCGAAGGAGGCGGCGCCCCGGCCCCTTCTTCTTTTTCTTCGCCGCCGCCTGGCCTTCCTCCTCCTCCCCCAAGCAGCAGTTCGGCAGGAGGAGGGGGGAAGGAAGGGGGTCAGAGAGCTTTTCTCGTGGCACAGCAGGAGGTCCATCACAGCACACTACTGTGCCGCGTGACAGCGGTTGGGAAACACTGATCTAGGGCATGGACCACCAAGGTCAAGCCAGACTTGAAGAGGTATGGTCGCAGTTGGTGCACGAGTTTGAACTGTGCAAAGGCTCTCTTTACTGTATGTAGTTATGATCACCAGGTTGAGCAGCAGCTTAAGTTCTGGTAACTCTAAATGTATTTGAGCTGTGGTGGGAGCAAGGCCTCTCTTTTCTCCACCTTCTTCCATGAATTCTGATTCGGTGCCCTTGGAGACTAATCGGAGACACAAGAGATGCACAAGTTTCCAGCGTTATCTCTGTGCTTTAGATGGAAGTATGTGGAGAATCTTGATGTGCCCCACCTCAGTGAACAGGGCGAAGTGGGGCTAAGAGCAAAGTGGCGCCTTGCAACGAACATGGTCTTGTTTACTGGGGCGGCACGCCAGGAATCTGCCTCCTCACGGACAAGCTGTCCTCCTGGGCTTGTGAGAAAATGTGTGCTGTTGTGTTCGGGTCTTTAGCATCACTACATTCCTCTGAATTCTTTTGGTTGTGTAATATATTTATGTTTCATTCCAAGATAACAAGTTTCTTTGGTGAGTTGTGCTGAACAAAAAGCCTACCTTCCAGATGGTACAATATAGAGGTAGGGAAATGCAGAGCTTAGGAAAGTTACTTTTTGGGACTGTATAATCTCACAGGATTCCCATTCAGATATAATATCCTATACTCCTCCAACATTGCACAGGTGAAAACTGGAATCCATGTGCCAAGAAAAAAATCAACTTTCCATCTAAAATTATTCACGGGAAAGGAGACGAGGTAGAGAGGCTACAAATAAAGGGAAGGCTGTGTTGTCAGTGGCTTTCGTGGCCAAAATCACTGGGTCGCTGTGAGTTTTCCTGGCTGTATGTCCATTCAATGCTAATCAAGGCCACTCAGTGCTAATCAAGTTCTCCAACTGCAACATTCACACTTGCGCCGGTGGTTCAAATCTAAATGATTTCCAAAATTTTCCAAAAAATTTGCGGAAATTTTACGAATTTTTCAGAAATTTCGGAATGGCTTCGTTAATGGCAGACACGCATGCGCAGTAAGAAAGAAACAGCACTGGTTAAACACCCAGTTTGGACGCGGATGTGCTTCCTCTGTGTCTCACTCCAGGTCTAACGCGGAGGGAGCACGTTTGCATCCAAACTGGGTTAAACACCCAGTTTGGACGCAGATGTGCTTCCCTCCGCGTCAGAACTGGGACGAGAGCCGTATGCTCTCCGACGAACCTACCCAGGCCTACTATACAGCCCAGAAAACTCACAGCAACCCACTTAAATCCCATCACATGGGCAGGTGATTGCTCCTCCCATTTAATGTGGTTGTTTGCAGTCAAGAGCCTTCTACTGAATCAGAAAATTGCTTAAGATAAGACTGCCCAACTCTGATTAAACCATTATTCTAATCTTCTTCAATGTAAATGTGCTTACGTAACCTTCCAATAATAATAATAATAATAATAATAAAGAGAATAAAATAATAAATATAATAACTAATAATAAAGAGAATAAAATAATAAATGTAATAATAACAATAAAGTAAAATGATAAATATAATAATAGAGTAAAATGATAAATATAACAACAATAATAATAAATAGTGCAAAATAATAAATGTAGTAATAATAATAGATTAAAAAATAAATGACCTTGAGTCAAGTATAAGCCGAGGGGAACTTTTTCAGCCTTAAAAAGGGCTGAAAAACTAGGCTTATATTCAAGTATATACAGTAATCCTTCTCGGGCACATGAAATGGAGCAGCGGCTCATTCATTCCTGCCATTTCAATCCCATCACCTTTTCAAGAATGTTTTCCAAACCTCACCTAAACATGCTACCAGCTGGCTTAATTTCCAAAACAGATCTGCTTTTAAATGGAAGGGCTTGATATTCAAAGCATCTCAGGTGATGGAGATGCAAGAAAGGCTAATATAATAATGCTTCTGAGCATGCAAAGACGTCTTGCCTCTGAGAGTGGGCCGGCATCGA
The DNA here is from genome assembly GCA_030556195.1 of Anolis apletophallus. Lineage (NCBI taxonomy): Eukaryota > Metazoa > Chordata > Lepidosauria > Squamata > Anolidae > Anolis > Anolis apletophallus. The sequence continues at coordinate 19,543 of JARBWK010000944.1, forward strand.
AGTGAGGCTTCCTGGTTAGGAAATGTGGTTTTGAGCAGTACAGTCTTTCTTTGTACATCGCTCTTAGAAAATGGAAACGCTGGCTGCAGGGTTGGGGAAGTTATATCCTTACAAAATCAATGTCCAAGTTCAGAGGGAGAGATACCCGCCTGCAAGGAAATTGCTTCACTTTGGAGGGCTAAGGCCAGACAGGACTGGTCTAGAATCGTATATCGCCTGGAAGAGACATGGAGAGAAGAGTACAATTGGAGTAAGAGAGAAGCCACAGTTCGGGCTGAATCTCTGCGGAGGGGAAAGCACCCCTTGTGCCATGGCAACTCAATGCACAATGATTCATTTGCAACGTGCTGAGGAATGTCTCTGAGTGCCAAAAACGGAGGAGGGGGAGGAAGGGATCCTTTCCAGGGAAGGACGTGGAACATTCGCATGTCTGTATGTAAAGGTGGTAACTAGGAAACCGCCTCGATAAGCAAGGGTTAGCAAGCGGGTGGTCCTTCGCTGAACTGCTACCCACATGCCTTTGTCTCTGGCCTGTATTTATTTATTAGCATTTAACGTTAAAAACACAATATCAGTGTCTCATTATTAAATCGGTATCCAATTGCATCGTCGTCGTTCCTTAGGTCTCTATTTGATAATCATACTACATCTGCAAATGCCCGGTCAAATAGCCAGGTCTTGACCTTCCTGCGAAATGTCAGGAGGGAGGGGGTTGATCTGATGTCACTAGGAAGGGCGTTCCAAAGCCGAGGAGCCACCCCTGAAAAGGCCCTGTCTCTCGTCCCCACCAATCGCACCTGTGAGGCAGGCGGGACCGAGAGCAGGGCCTCTCTGGATGATCTTAAGCATCTTAAAGGTTCATAGGAAGAGATGCGTTTGGACATGTAAGTTGGACCAGAACCATTAAGGGCTTTAAAGACTAAAGCCAGCACTTTGAATTGTGCCCGGTAGCAAACTGGTAGCCAGTGGAGTTGGCGCAACAGAGGTGTTGTGCGCTCCCTGAGTGCCGCTCCTGTTTTCAACCTGGCTGCTGTCCGTTGGACCAGTTGAAGCTTCCGAACAGTCTTCAAAGGCAGTCCAATGTAGAGTGTGTTGCAGTAATCTATATGGGATGTAACCAGAGCATGGACTACCGTGGCCAAGTCAGACTTCCCAAGGTACGGGCGCAGTTGGCGCACAAGTTTTAGCTGTGCGAATACTCCCCTGGTCACCGCCGAAACCTGGGGTTCCAGGCTCAGCGATGAGTCCAGGATCACACCTAAACTGCAAACCAGTGGGCCATGAGGACGAACATCTGGTCCACAAGCCTCCTTCCTCTTTGTTTAGTTATTCAATTTCCACTCCTTCCACGCCACCTGCCACTCCTTCCCTGTCGCTGCCCATGGCATGTGTTCTGTATCAGAAATTAGAGCTGATGTGGTCTATCCAATGCAATTTTCTGAATCAGCACACCAAACCATATCTAAAGTTGACCAAAAGCTAAAACGAATCTAAAGTTGACAAAAAACTAATTTGTAACCCTTTTGGTACTAATGTTGGAGAGTGGTCCCTGGTCAAGTGGTCCCTGCTCAAAGTGGTTCCTGGTCAAAGTGGTCCCTAGTCAAAGTGGTTCTTGGTCAAATGGTCCCTGGTCAAAGTAGTTCCAGGCCAATGGAGTCCCTGGTCTAATGGTCCCTGGTCAAAATAGTCCCTGAAAAAGTAGTCCATGGCCAAAGTAGTCCCTGGTCAAGTGGTCCCTGGTCAAAGTGGTCCTTGGTCATGTGGTTCCTGGTCAAAGTAGTCCCTGGCCAAAGTGGTCCCTGGTCAAGTGGTTCCTAGTCAGAGTAGTCCCTGGTCAAAGTAGTCCCTGGTCAAAGTGGTCCCTGGTCAAGTGGTTCCTAGTCAAAGTAGTCCCTGGTCAAAGTAGTCCCTGGTCAAAGTGATCCCTGGTCAAAGTGGTCCCTGGTCATGTGGTCCTTGGTCAAAGTGGCCCCTGGTCAAAGTAGTCCCTGGTCAAGTGATCCCTGGTCAAAGTGGTCCTTGGTCAAAGTAGTCCCTGGTCAAAGTGGTCCTTGGTCAAAGTAGTCCCTGGTCAAGTTGACCCTGATCAAAGTTCCTTCTTGGCTTTTCTTCGCGAACGAAGTTTTAGGAAGGACTCATCCCACGCTTTCTACAAGCGCATTGATGATTTGGAGGTTGGATGTGTCCTTCGAGCCTGTGCAATGGGCCTTTCTGGTGGAGCGCCGCTTGCACAGAACTGGCCTCACCCTTTAAACCAAAGGTTCATCTGCCGGGGCCTAGCAAGCTGGGACGGTGGCAGCAAGGTCCTCATGTCGTAGGTTTGCTTTGAGTTTCCTTCTCTAGATTTGTTGACCTTACAGGGTTAAACGAGCACCATCTGCCCGGGTTTGAAATCAGAGTTTTCCCTTCTCTTAGGATGGTTGCTAAAAAGGCTAGAGAGCCCGTCCTGCCCTTTGACGCTCTTTTGCCAGACCTTCGGTTGTGACCTGTCTGGCATGGGAGGCCCTACCGGTTGCTATTATAACCACCGCCAGCAAGGCTCACAACTTCATTAGGGTACGCAAGCCTCTCCCCCACAACAAGGGGGCGCCTGGTCAAAGTGGTCCCTGGTCAAGTGGTTTCAAAATCCAGCCATTCAATGCTGCTTCATGGTCCTCAGGCCTCTTTCAGCCAAATGTTGCAACCACAGTGAATAGCACAGGCTTCACCTTTCTGACTTCATCCTACAACATGCACAGTGGAGGACCTTCTTATAGCAAGACCTGAGGCACTCCAAGTGGCCAGCTACTGGTCAAAGGACAGTTAGCATTATGCCAAGTTTTTTTAAAAAATGTGTTTTTTAAATACAGTACAATTGTACTCTCGGTTCGCTTCTGATACAATAAATCAAATCCTTCTGACCTTCCCTTCCTATTCTAAAATGATTTCTCACCCCCCACTCGCATGCCTTGGGAATTTTGGTGGCCAGTTCTGTGGACCAGGGTGGACTCCTTCTCACCCACATCCCGCCCCTGCTGTTCCACCCACAGAGAGAAGAAGGTCCTTTCTCCTTCCACTTTTCTGTGTCAATTCCCCGGCCCTTCTCTGCCAGGCCAGGATGGGCCTGTCTGCTGAAGCCTGCCGTTTGTTGGCTCCCTCCCTGCGTGCAGCCATGGAGCTGTGGGGCTCCGGAAGCGGAGAGGAAATTCCTGCGGCTTGTCAGCACAAGTGGGAGCCAAGCAGCCTGCCCATCACTGTGAAGAGTTGCCTCTTCATTGGAAAGAGGAGGGAAGACAAGGATGAGTCAGTTCACTATGAAGCACC